>JAIPRK010000921.1:0-115637 GCA_025469195.1 Chaitophorus viminalis
AAATTATGTTTTTTATATTATAATGAAATTATCTGATATTTTTTATATAATATATATATATATATATATATATATATATATATATATATATAATGTTATTTATAATATAAATTATAAACTTCAGAATAATACCAAAGAAATAGTTTTGATAGGATAACAAACACAAGTAATTTATTGTTGGAACATTTTATTGATATTTTAACACAAAAAATGTTAAAATAGTTTATAATTGTTAAATTTAATCAGTAAATACAATTTGTATTAAGCTTAATTAGAAATAATAAACAACACAATATGGTAAAGGTATACAGATTCTTGTTACCAAGAGAGAAATTATAATAAAAAAATCTAATTTGGTAAATACAACTAATAGTATATAGTTTTGAATATCAACAAAAAACACTTGTTTTCCAAAACTTAAATCCAACATATTTTTCAACAGTTTTTTTTTAAAAAAAAATATTTACAGACTAAAAATTAATTGTATACCAAAAAAGGGGGTAAATTTATATTTTGCTTTTGTATTACAATTGCTTAACATTTTAATAAGAAATGCAGATTTTAGTTACATATAATATATATATGTATACTTTAATATGTATGTGTGTTGTAGTTCCATAATTTAATAAACTATCAAAATATGAAAAAAAATAATAACAGTATTTCATGATAATGTATATCACTAATTGTTTAAAACTTTTAAATTTTAATTACAACTTATTAGGAATATTCAATATGGCACAAAATATTTAATTAATAAAGCATTTAAGTGGCTAGAAATTATAATTAATATGAACAGTAAAATACAAGAGACTTACTAGTTCAAATAGATTTAAGAAAAGCACTGGACATTGTAAGACCTAGGTTCATATAATTAGAAAATGTTATCTACTATAATTTATATACACAAACAATATAAGGGTGATTTATATTTTTATAAATATAAGTAACATATAAACCTATATATATATATAGGCTATATAGTTAAATTATCAAGTTAAATGTGTTAGGATTTGATCTAAACCATAATTCAAATTGATGTTTATACTATACTGTAATAATTTAAAGATGTACAACATATCTGGGAGATGAGGAATAAAAATTACTTAAGTACTCACAAGTATTTATCTTAAAGAATTTGAATTATAAAGGAAAGTATGTGTTCAGTAGAATAATTATAAATAAATGGCCAATGTTCAAAAATTATCAACACATACATACTTATATTCATACATATATTATATATATACAATATATCTTACGAATTTCTAACAGGTTTTTATTTTGAGTATTGTCACTTATATTAACATGAAATTATTAATAATTAGTTGTATTTCTTGTGTTATTATTTTAATATTAAATATATTTTAGAATACAGTTTTATAAATATTGTTTTTTTTTTTTTTAACTGTTAGTATTCTAGATCATTTCGTGTATAAATTATACTTACCTATGCAATTTAACTTAATAAAAATAGCAATTAAAAAAAATGTTGGTATAGATCATATAAAATATTATTCCAAACGTCTTTCATATCATGGTGGAAGGCAGTATTTACTTTAGAGACCCACTAATATAGAGAGCCAATCATATACAAGACTAATACAAGACTTATATTAAAATTAAAAATTATGGTATACTTTACCAAAACAAAACAACATAATATAACAGGCTCACGGTTCATTAGAGGAACTCGATGATGTTAACTGCAACAACCCGTATAATCTTTTAATAGGTCAACTAGTCCGTAAGTTGTTAAATTGAGAAAAAGCATACATAGTTATAACTATGACATAAGGAAGAAAATATATAGATTGGCAATATTTAAATATGAGGTCGACGTATAAAAGTTGAAATGTGCATCCCCAAAATGAAAATTGATACATTTTCATGATGTATAAAAAGAAGGTCCATAATATACGTTTCTATAAATGAAAAAAAATAGAATTAATACAAATTTAAAATAATAAACTGCAATAAGTTGATTTAAATTTTATACGACCAAGTTTAAAATTGTTAATAAATTAAATTACAATAAGGTAATTTGTTAAAATATTAAAGTGAGTAAACATGAAGCGAAGTAAATAAAAATTAAAAATTATTATTTTCCGATATTTAATTGTTGTTAACGTTTATCAAATTATTTATAAACAAAATATATGTTATATTCTTTTAATTAAAGAATCATTTTAAGTTGAAAACATTAACTCTCAATTTGGATAGAATATGTAGAGTGCATATTTTAATTTATTATTTTGGGCATTTAAATTTAATTTAATACTACAAAAATATCAAGCAGTTATGAATAGATTAAGTACCTATAGATAACACATAGATATTTTTAAATAACTATTTAAGAAATTACTTACGCCTGCAGAATCTGCATAGTTGCGATACTGTTTATCATAAATATCTTCCACAACTAAGTAAAAAGGTACTGAACACAAACTTATATAATAGCCTGTGTAAATTCCATGCCATAAAGCAGAAATACCAAATGCAGCCAATGTTCTAAAACGTATATACATATAAGTTAAATATATTTCAAAATGATGTCATATCTAATTTACCTAAGCTTTTTAATTGGAAATCTTCTGTAAACATTTTCGGCTATCCAATATTGTACGGTCATATTCCAAATTCTAGTTGCGCCACGGACTGTGGAAGTGGTTTCTACTTTCATTATGTCAATACTTTCAACACAATCAAAGTTATAAATGTCTTCTTTTCCAGAACCTCTGCATCAATATAATTAAACATGTATGTATTTGTAAAAAACATACACAGTAATAATTATAAAATTTGTAACAAATTACATATATAAAAAAAAAATAACATACTCTCTTTTTAATGATTCGAAATTTTTTGTTGGACCACATCCTGATTGTGGATCAGACGATGTAGGATAAGCACCCATTCCTGAAGCTATACAAATAAGCTCAGAAAAAATAAATCCTAAGTATAATCTTGTGCGGAATATAAAAAATGATGTATACATGTACCACAATCTGTACGATAGTGATGATGATGTATAAAATGATTCATTGTGAAATTCCTGAAAAATATTTCATTGCAAGATAAATACAATAGAACTAATTAGTGTGATAAAGGTGCTTGAATACACTGAAGTAAGCAAAAATGAAAAGAAATAATAACAATATTCAAATTATTTACTAAATTATTAAATCACAAGTAGCTTTCCAATAATGAAATGTAAATACTCTTATTGAGTAAGAAATTACAGGTAGAATAAGTAAATTTATTAACAGTCATAATTTTATAACACTAATACACATTAAACAATATGAGTTGTTTCATGTTGTACACACTTAATAAAATACATAAGCATACAAATAAAAGAAAAGAAATTTATTTTATTTTATCACATAGTCATCAGTCTTAATTGGAGGAGTACTACTAAAATCATTTAAATAGTGTATTTCAAAAATTCATTGTGATGGATTTTAATTTAATTGCCAGTTATTAAAAAAAATAACATATAAATTTAATTTGTTTTCTGATTTATATTAATTAAAATTATTGAAAATGTATTAAAATTAATTAAATACATCATGTTAAATTCAAAAAAAAATTTTTTATTTATTTTATTAAATTGTAAATTTTGAAAATTAATTATATTTACTTACACTTAATGGGAACATCCATATTGTTGCTAAGTAACAAATGATCAAAGTGGGGATTACACGTATTTTTTTAAATATTAAGTTCATAAAAGCAGCTTTTTTCCAGTAATGATTGTTGAATAAATCCCAATAGGTACGATACTTGAAATAAGGTCCTATAACACCAGAAAAATTTTAGTAATCTAAACATTTTATTATATTTTAACAAAATTCTTCAAATATTTACCAGTCAAAATGCCTACATAACAAAAAGTATAATGAAATACTTCTAAAACACTTGGCGGACAAATAATTTTAAAACTTTTTTCTGCGTCTAATTTTGTATCCTTTTGATTTGATTTAATAAGATAACTGTCGTGAACTTCAAATGAAAGGCCAATAAGCTATTGAAATATAGTTTATTATTTCAACATACTCAAATACACTTTATGAGTAATAAGTTTATTATACTTACATAAAATTAAAAGAGTTAAGAAAATGTTTAAATGTTCTATTATTTAAAAGATTTATTTAGAAATCTCTTTAATAAATTAAGTCTTATTAAGATTTATTAATGTTACAATTTTGAAACTATGCATATAATAAACTACTAGCTTAAATTTTTTAACTTACCTTAAGAGTTAACATCATTTGTATTAAGTTAGTATGAGCAGGTGGATATGGTATTCCAAAATAAGTTGTCATTCGAAAGAATATTAAATATCCAAAAGTAAATATAAAACTTAATATATGACAACGCCTAAACAAATTATTTTTCTATATTACAACATGGCAATAACAATACAGTAGCAGTAAATAATAAAATATATTTTAATTTTTAATTTTTTAAAAATAAAAAACAGACAAAACTCCCAGTTTGAGTGAATTACAGGAAAGGATGAATCATATTACTAAATTGGTCTTTTAAACTTGAAACTAATGTACCATTTCGTTTTAATTGTCCATTTTTGTTGAAAAATGATATTTTGTGAAAGAAGTCTGATAGATAAGTTCATATTTCTAAAGAAAGTTGATATAGTAGTAGAACCAATTTTTTAATAAGGTATATTAATTAAGCTTATAAATAATAATGTTTTAATTTTTGCAAAAAAAAAAAAAAAATGAATCAAAAGTTATGAAATATCTACTATAATTTTTTTATATATATATATAGAACACTACCACCAATATTAATGGACAATTAATTAAAAATTATAAAGTTGTTTCACAACTATGATAAAGAGATTTTATATTGTAATGTAATGTAATATATATTTAAGCAAATAAATCAAGTTTACAATTATAATTATAAATACTAACTACATGTTTACAAATCCTCTTTAAGCATAAGTTTGTTTTGGGGGGTTTATAAGTTTGAGTTCATACAATCAATAAAAAATAGCTAGGTATAATAATAATAAATCTATTAGATAATTTAAACAAAATATAATAATAGGTATCTTTAATAATTTTTAACTTTGTTATAGCAAATCAATTTTCGTGAAATCTAGAGTCTTAAGAAATGATTTAAATATACAAACATTTTTAAAGTTATAAATATTAATAGTAAGCTGTCTACATATTTGAGTAACTTTGGATATAAAGCTTTTTAGACCAATTTGTTTTTTAAAAGTAGGAACACAGATGTTAATATTTTCTTTGTAACGAGTATTATATGAGTGATTCCCCTTGGTTAGATTATGTTTAAACTTATAAAAGCTTAATAGTGTATACCTACAATATAATTGATAAATACATAAGACGTTAAGCTCTAAATAAACACTGTTATTGCAGTAATACGTATATTTCAATAATAAAAATTTTATTAATCTATTTAATGTGATTTTTAATCGATAAGAATGTAAGTCGTATGCCTGTCCCCAGATACAAATCCCATAAGTAACAATAGATTGAACTAGGGATAAGAATATTAGGCGTTTTATATTAATATTAAAAATGAACCTAACATCATAAAAAATATAAAAAATTTTATAAAAACTATATTTGTTAAGTTATTAATGTGAATGTCCCATTTAAGCTTATTATCGATTGTTATACCTAAGTACTTGATGCTGTTAACCTGTTTTAATATTGTACAATTAGTACAGTTTACATTACATTTTGTTGAGTGAACAATTATTTTGTCACGTAATGTTGGTTCATAAGAATTATTAAAAGTGATGTATTTAGATTTTTTAAGATTTAATTCTATTAGATTGTTGTAAAATCAATCTTTGACTTTATTTGTAATACTATTAGCATTTGAGTACAACGAATCAGTGTTATTATCAGATATTAGAATTACAGTATCGTCAGCATAACTAATCATTTTAGAATTAACATTCAACTTTAATAAATCATTGATAAAAATAATAAATAAAATAGAACCTAAACTGTACCTTGAGGGATGCCATGGGTAATTTGTAGTTTATTGCTGTATATATTATTAACTTTTACTAATTGTGTTCTATTTGATAAGTATGATTGCATAAGATTATAAATGTTCCCTCTAAATCCAGCTTGAAATAATTTTTTAAGGAGTATATCGTGATTTACACTATCGAAAGCTTTTTTATATCTAAGAAGATACCTAAGGTTTTATTATTGGAATCAAAGTTTTCATGAAAGAATTTATTAAACAAAAACAGAGCATCATTAGTCGATCTATTAGGCAGAAAACCAAACTGATTTTTTGAGAAAAATTCTTTTTAATTCAGAAAATCTAATATTCTGTTTTTCATAAATTTTTCAAATATTTTAGAAATAGACAGTGATAGTGCTATTGGGCAATAATTACTGCAGTTAGAGGAGTCATCTGATTTAAAAATGGGTACAATAATGCATTTTTTAAAACAATCGGGAAATGCTCCTTGTGAGATAGACAAATTAAAAATATATGATAAAGGATAAGATATCATTTTTGCAGTTTTTTTCAAAATGAAATTAGTTAATCCGTATTCAATGAATGAAGTTTTATCTTTAATCTTATTGATATGTTACTCAATTTCAATAATTGTTATTGGCTTGAAAAAAATTGAATCTCTAATATTGCAGTTATTATTTAAAGCCATGAATAGTTTCAAAATACTATTTGTATCTGTATAATATGTTACACTTATAGCTTATAGTTGAAAATTTTCAAATAAGTATTTATTGATAAACATCGTCAATTTAAAAAAAAAAAAATAAGAATCACAGTATTTTTACAGTAAATTAAAAAATAAAATAATTTCTTTAATATATAAAAAAGTAATTAATATTTCAAAGTTATGCAACATTAACCAATACTACAAACAACTAACATTTTACCAGTTGTGTTCATGATGAATAGAATTATTCAGAAAAATAA
Source organism: Chaitophorus viminalis (assembly GCA_025469195.1). Taxonomy (NCBI): domain Eukaryota; kingdom Metazoa; phylum Arthropoda; class Insecta; order Hemiptera; family Aphididae; genus Chaitophorus; species Chaitophorus viminalis. Next base: position 6,973 of record JAIPRK010000921.1, read on the forward strand.
AAAGTAATTTTGATGTGCATCCATACAATTATAAAATATTCAACAAATTGGTCTCAATTGATATTTTGATATGTAGTTAGATAAAGACAGTCAAGATTTCTTATAATTAGTCATTAATTAAATTTTTAAATTCAACTATATGCAATTTAAATTTATCTAAGTAAATATTTTATAAGTAAAATCAAAAATTTTAACCATTTTTTACTTAATTATTTTAGTAAACTATTAAAATAAAATAAAATAAACACTTATTTTGACGCTGAAAAAAAATTATGATGCACATTGAGTATATAAATAAAATTTTACCTTTTATCAATCTGTATAAAAATGGCATTGACTAGTGTGCATATGATTGGATGTGCTATATGTAAACCAGAAACCGCTAGTACAATAATTGCTCCAGTTATAGTAGACAGCCATTGTTTCACATTTTTGTGTTTAACTTTTCGAAATAAAAAGCTAAATAAAAATGACAAAACTAGTAAGCCAACATAAACAGTGTCATCAGATAACATGATTAGTCGTTGTTCACATCCACTGTGCATTAGGAACAAATAACTTCATCTTCTTACAGTTCTAACCTATGCAAGCAATAATTAATTTATAATTAATAAATAATGCACTTAATAAAACTATAAAATTTAATTTCAAAATACAGTTTATTTGGAATAAGTCTATGGTTTGGATAATAAACATTAATATTGTCATTGGTATAAAAATCTCACTATATGATGTTCATCAAGGTGTATTAGAAAAATAAAGATAGTTTAATAGAACAATTATTAAACCAAGCATAATGCACATGCCAGTCATAATATTTAAATAAAAATGTTTAAATTAAGTAGTAAGTTTTCAAATGTTGGTGCAACACTCATATCAACGTTACTGTACAATAAAATGGTCTACAAATAAATATTTATACTTAATGATAACATTTTATGTACATTGTGTAGAAACATTGGATTACAAAAAAGCAAATGCCAGATGTTTTCTTACCTAAATTAGTTAGAGAATAATCACTACTTAGTAGAGGTAATCTAGAAGTCCATTTTCAAATAGACGTTATTGACTGAATAGAAAAATCTAAAATTTGGTGAAGCAACACCACTTTATAGTGCCAAAAAGATTAGAGTGTGAATCAAAATAATGTTATCAGTTGCGGCGTTTTATGCTTATCAGCTGTAGATTAAAGTAATTCATCTTGCATTGTATAGATAACACATAATAATTTATTATTATAATCTAACATCGCCTAGGTGATAGGTAAATAAAATAATACCATAAATTATTCTTTTAGACACTTTAGGATACTAGAAAATAAAAATATCAAACATGTCAATTGTTGCTTTTTCAAAGTTAATTACGTTACTTTGAATTCGAACCTATAATATCAAAGTAGATAATCGTAATACAAATTACAATATATAATATTATTATAAATTATAATGTTATATTATTTATTAATTTATTATATTAAGATATGTATGTATTATATAAAACTGATATGAATTTTTGTGAAAAGGCTAATATGTCCTAAAGACGTATTAAGTAATTAATATTGCAAGTTGCAACGCACTGCCTTGCACTCGATAAGTAACGAGAGGACGGTCAGAGGAGGATTAATCCAACATCCAACCAACCACACATAAGAATATTATATCTATCTAAGCAGGAGAAAGCTGGTATATATTTATCTTACCTAGTATCTTACGAGTTTAGGCCGACCCCGTCATCCGCTTAGAATAATTTAATATTTTAACATAATTTGTCTTCGCATAAAATGTTAGTATAACAGAAGTTCAGAATGCAATGCTAAAATTTAAAAAATAGTGTAATTATTTAAAAAAATTAATCTCCCTATAAAGTTAAAAGGATTATAAACCTGATTCCAACCTTGTGTTAGACGTTAGTGTTTATAATTATAATCAATGCTAGTACAGCTGATAGTACAGTGGATAATATATGTAATAATAATAATATAGTTTTATCATTGGAAGTACAAAATAGACTATTGTAAATTATTGATCTTCTGTCGTCAAAATATTGCAAGAAATGCGGGACAACATATCCATATGGTAATATGCAACATATGCTAATCATAAAATTACTAATTAATTATTAATTAAAACTGTTCCTGAAGAACAATAAAAACATTTAACAAAATAGTGTAAACACTGTTCTAGTTTAATAACTAGAAATTTGCCCGAGGTTGATATAAAAGCCGTGCCTATTATTGTCCACGCTGTTGACTTTTCCCATAGTAGACGGTAGTGGCGCAGTACCGATGATAGACGGCCAAATTGCCGAAGTCCGATTAGCATACATTTTATTGACGAATGATATATAGTAAGTATAAATACCCATGGGTATACAATATACATGTTGTAAAAAGTTCAGACATGAAAAAAATTCCTTGACAAATAAAAATGTCGACAAACACAAATTTCCTTCCCACTTTATTTAGACTTAGAATTGACAAGTATTAGGTTTAGGTAAAAAATGTCGTAAAAATGTCTAGTCCAATTATTAATTGAATAATTGAATATATTGTAATGAACCAAATATATACTAAGCGGAATAATGCCTTTATTATGTTTATAAATCTATAATAATATTCGATTGCATTACTTTAATATTATTTTAATTATATATTTTTATATCGCATACACTAACACATAATATTAGTGTCATATATTAAGTATGCAACTGTATTATATATAAATACACACTTAATTTTTATAAATTAAATCTCTTACCCTGCACTTCACGAAGATGTAGATATTCTTAATTCTTCACGTATCGAAGAGATGAAGGTTAACTAAATGAACTTGGATATATTGAAATTAATAAAATACATTTACCTTACAAGTATGACAAGAACATTTGCACTTTATGAATGTAGCAGTTTGTGGTAAGCCGCAGCCCAAATCCGTGCAGGACAGCTCTCTTGGAGACTGTCCACCTGTGGACTGGGTCTGGACAGGGCTTAGAGTCTTAGACTGCCTGTGTATTTGATTAATGTACGGTATTTTATAATATCTACCCAAAAAGTGCGATTGCCGTTGACCTTATTTATTTAATTGTACATGAAACACTGATAATAATTATATTATTAATTATATTATTATTTAATCACGATTATAAAAATAATAAAATAATGAAAATATTATTTTCTTAAATTACTTCTTTTAATTATCGTAGAGATAATAATATAGTTTAATATTCTTAATCTTTTCCAATTATATCAGTATATTATAATATTACATAATAAATATTCTATCCGTCATGAAATCGAATTACAATATAATCGATTAGGTAACTTGCACTATAAGATATGATTTGATTGTTACCAGATAAAATATTGAGTTTGGTCTTTTGAAGTTACAATAGTTACATATAATAATGATTTATTGCAAATTACTTAATTTTAGGATATGATTATTCGTTAATATATTAAGAGGACGCATGTCTAAATTTGTCCAAAAAACCGTTTCACATGTGGTTGAACCACTCGGGCTTTAGTGATAGACAAGACTCCAAATGTATACGCATTATAGATGTGAATATTACCTGTGAAATATCGTTTTAGATTCTGAACGGAGTGCTGGAATCTATTGATCTTAATATGATGTGTGCTTTTTTTTATTTTTTTTATTTTTGTGTCTGTTATCACGTTTTGGGGCAGTAAAAATGCTTCAATTTTCTTAAACAGTAACTTTTCTGAAAGGAAAGTGAATGTAGATGGTAATTGGAAAAGTCAAAAATCCAACTTGTTTAATACTTTTTGAAAAAATCGAAAAAAAGGACGATTTTTTTTTTTAAACACCTATAAAACTTTATTGGCTGGCCGAAAACTCTCGAAAATTTAATACAAGGTTTATAATAAGCTAAACTTATCTTCACTAGAAAATATCGGTGATCGTTTCACTCAAATTTTTTTTATAAGCTCATAAAGTTCAAATTTGTATAAAATGTGTGAAAATCACGATAATTTGCAAATTATTTTGTAGATAAAAATTCATAAAATTTTTCTGTTTATACTTAAGATTCAAAATTTTAACACTAGGTTGTCCATAAGCTTACCTTCAAAAATATATAAAAAAATTTCTACCAGACTTAAAGGAAAAAAATTTATGACTGTTTTCAATTTAAATGTTTACGAAATTGCATTGTAATTCAATTTTAATATAAAATACTATATTATTATATAAACATTTTAGACAAACATATTAACTCCGTTCAGAATCGTTATTCGTATACAATGATTACAATGATATCTATCATTGCATTCAAATTTAACATCCAAATTCAACAATCCATTGTAATAATGACCTATTCTTTAAACGAGGTACACTCCACCCCCAACTGTACAGCAAAGCTAGGCCCACCCGTTTTTATTTATTTATTTTTTTTGTGTCTGACAACACCTTTTTTGGCAATAAAAATGCTTCGATTTTCTTAAACAGCAACTTTTCTGAAAAGAAAATGAATGTAGATGATACTTCGGTGAGTAAAAATGCAACTTTTTACAATACTTTTTAAAAGAGTCGAGAAAAACGATAAAAAAATTACAAAAAAACGGGAAATTTTACGCAAATTCTCGTTTTGACAAAATAATTTTTTTTAAAATGCTCTAACTCAAAAACAAAAAATCGCAAACACTAAGAAATTTTCACCAAATTTTTTTATTAGCTTTTTCTATGCATGGTTAAATTTTTACATATTTTGACTTTTTTATAGGCAATTTTTAAATTTTCGATTTTTGTAATTTTTTTTTTTGAAGTATCTATAAAATTTATTTGGCTGTCCAAAAACTCTTCAAAATTTAATACAAAGTTTATTGTAAGTTATACTTATCGTAAATAAAAAATATCGGAGATCGTTTATCTCAAATTTTTTTTATAAGCCCATAAATTTCTAATTTGTATAAAATATGTTAAAATGGCAATGATTTGCAAGTTATTTTGTAGTTGAAAATTCATAAAAAAATTTCAGTTTATACTTATGGATTAAAATTTTAACACTGGGTTATCCATAAGTTACTCTTCAAAAAGCTATAAAACAATTTTTACTGGACTTTGAGAAAAAATTTTAAGACCATTTGAAATTTAAATTTTTACGAAATTGTATACTATTGCATTATATTTCAATTTAAATATAAAATATTATAATATTATATACCCATATTAGATCAACATATTAACTCCGTTCAGAATCGTTATTCGTATACAATGATATTATACAATGATATCTATTATTGCATTCAAATTTAACAAATCCATTGTAATAATGACCTATCCTATAAACGAGGCGCACTCCACCCCCAACTGTACAACAGAACGAAGCCCATCCGGTTCTTTTTATTTTTACGATATCAAAGTTCTCTTTATTATGTTGTACATATTTCGTTTGTTAGTTATTACTGTAGCCTTGTCGGTTCTTTCCCGCGTGAAACAATTTTAATTTTTAATGTAAATATTGCAATTGTTTTGAATAATTTTGGCTATAATGTGCTGCGGCCTACAGTCGGGCTTTGCAACTTCCCCACCGTGATAAACATATAAAATCATATTTGCCCGTATCTGGGCGACTGGGTATCACGGGGTAATATCGACATTCAGACCGACTGTGATATTTTCTAGGAATAGGTAGTTTAGAAATTTAATTATTTTAGTGCTGTCTAACAGAGTATGTTAATATATTATATAATAAATAATAATCAGAAGGAATAAATGTGAAAATCAATGAAATATTATTCTATAAAAGTTATTGCTGGTATCGTTGCGATAATTATGTAATAATGTTCATTATTATTCATTACAATATACCACAAAACAGAGGAAAATGGGTTAAAAATGGTTAAAAAATAAGTGACAATTCTTAAATTAAAATACACATTGATACTGAAATCTATACTTTATTCAAAATATATAGGTACACGTACCTAAATACCATATGTAATATTACATCTATGATGCGCGCCCTATCAGCAAGTTACTTTAATGTTGGTTTGTCTACCGTCTCATGAAGTAGTGAATATTATTGCTCATAATTTATACTATTTAAAACTTAATTTTTCAATTTACTTGTAATTTTTTGCATTTTAAAAATGTCACAAAAAAAAATTCATGCTCTAAAGAGATTAATCGAAATAAAAGTTCTTCGTCGGCGTATGAAACCAAAAAAAAATTAATCAATCGTTATTATAATATGATTTTATTTAAATTTTTATTGATGACGATGCAATACAATTGTGCATATTTTTACAAATACGAGTACATAAAATAATAATTATGTACAAATACATTATTATTTCTTAACGAAAAATTTAACGTTTGTATTGTTTCATGTATGTAGTATTGTACAGTTTCTTTATACTCAAGTGCTGCTCAGAGTGCTCATGTTTGATCCATAGTTTCCATTGTTTCAAAGTGAATTAACCATGTGAGACGAACCAAAAAACCCAAGTACTAGATCCCAAAATTCCCCTCCCTACGAATTAGCGCTACGAAAATTATTATACATTTCTATTTATATTTTATAAATGTAACACAGTTAACACACGATAATTGTGTCCCGAATTATAAATAAGAATATTGTATTAATCCTTGGCCGATTAACCGATTATAATGTGCGCCATAACTCATAAAATATAGCTTTGGGTTTTATTTCGCCGAAGCACGATATTATGATTAGTTTTATTGCAGATAACGTATTCTAAAAGTTTAATATTATTATCTGTTATTTCCAAGTACAGTTCGAGGTCATTATGTCTGAACGTTAATGGATAACCCTTAAAATGTGGTCTGTGACGCCGTGACGGTGTGTAGACTAAAGAGAATTTAACGCTTATAAATTGAAAAGGCGGAACAGGGCTGCTGCGATTAAAGCTTAAAATATCGCCGTCAATATTTTATTGGCTTAAATAATTTTTATATCATCCGTGTAAACAATTTTATTTTCTCAATTAAATAAACCGACGCGTCGTTCATTCTTTTTTTGACACCGCCGTCGTTCTTGATCATCAACCCCGAACCCGCTGTGCTTTCAGTAAGATGTAATAGATTTTTTGTTTCTTACCTGCTATAAGTAAAGAGTTTAACCATTTAATATCACAGCACTTACTGTAAAATCGAATCGGGTGTTTATATTTCGTTTGCGCTTTGTTCGGTTTCATATATTGCCGTTGCAAGTCATTAGTTTTTGAACCATGGACGCTATAGACGTCGACGAGGTGATTTTTAATTTAAAAGCTACTATTACGTCGAGCAAAGGAGGTGTTCCCTTGAAGAGTATTGAATGTGAGTATTTACTGATCTTTTTCTCTCGGTTTAGACGCGCTTTTCATCTTGACAAATATAATCGACGACTTCTACTGGGTTGTCTGTCTGTCTTAGTGGTGGCTCCAGAATTTCTTTTCTAAAAAGAGCAATTAGAAAACCTCTTGATTATTAGGTCAGGCCATCCAAAAATGTTTTCAGAAAAATAACTGTATGTTTTGTTTGAGGTTTGACCCAGGCCCAGTAGTAGGGTATAGCATTTTCTGGTAGGATCTTCAACTGTACTATATCATGTACTGATAATTGTAGATCTGCATATAAACATCTCTGTTAGCAAATCTATTAATTAAAAATGTTAATTTTTTTATAATTATAATTAATTACCTATGTAGATTCACCTAATGAATGGTATCTAGTCATATATTTGAAATTTGAGGGCTCATTATTATTTTTAGTATAAAACATTTTTAATTTGGAAGGTTTATTTGTAATATACATCACAGACTATTTTGTTTTAAACTTGTATTCATAATTTTAGCGGATTATTATAATATTAATGGAACAATTATACCTTATCGAGAATTGGGATATAGTTCTTTGAAACAATTCCTTCAGTCTTACAAAGTATTTAAAATTGATGAATCGAAATATGAAACAATTGTCAATGTTGTTAGTGATGCAAAGACTCGACATTTACAAGACATGATTAAAAAACAAAAAACATCAAAAAAGGTATGAAAATAATTATACTATATTTTTCAAAATGGATTTGATTGAAAATTAATTATAACATAATTGAGTAACTAATAACGCATGGAAAGTTTTGACTCAAATATATATAGATGTTTTAAAAATAAATAGAAAATAGCATGAAAAATAGGTAGTTAATGTTATTTTATTTGTGTTTTTATACAAAGTTGATGTTTAAATTATTTTGAATTTTAATATAATTAGTATATAGTTCCATTAAAACTATTTTTTTTTTCATCACTTTCATTTTCTTCAATCTTATTAAAAAAAAGACATTTTGGATTATCTAGTCTCATAGAATTTAAGAGTATCACAGAATTGGTTGTTTTTCATACTATACTGATGTGTAAACTGCCTAGTTTTATGTAATTTATATTATGATTATGTTCATACATTTTAATTCAATGCTAACATAAGTAATAATTGTCATGTTGAGTTTTTTCTCTTATATTAGTCTTGTAATAATATTGATTATTTATGTTAAGAGGTATTATACGTTTATTTATTTTAGTCTAAATGTAAAAGGAAACCCAAAATAATACATAAGAAATTCCCTAACGACTATCATACATACTCTAAGGTTAGTATTTACTTATATATTTTTATTTTTATTTTAATCATTATTTGCTTAGTAAATAGGCACATTTTAAGTATAACTTCAAACTTTAATGATTAATTTTAAAAATATAATTATATAATAAATTTTATTTATTTTTATCAGCAACCTACTTATAAAAAAAAAGTACCAATAGTTTCCAATATTCGCAATCATACTTCTGCTAGTTCTTCTATAAATACACTCAATTCAAAATGGATCAAAAATTATGAAGTATGCAACGCATATTATACTTTTTAATTTATTTAATTGTTTAAATAATTACTATACTACATACATTTTTTATAATAAGAATAATTTTAAATGAGTGAATCACTTTTATTTGTTATTTTTATTAGCTTCCTATTTATAAAAAAAATGTAACTACGGTATCTAATATTGATATTTATAAATCTGCTGTTTCTTCTACGAATACACAAAACTCAAAATGGCTGAAAAAGGATAAAGTATGTATAATACTTTTTATTTTATCTTTTAATTTATTTAATTTCTTATATACCATACTATGTGGATATATTATAATAAAAATAACTTAAAATGAATGAATCATTTTTATAAACTATATTTTTCTATTATTATTTATTAGCTGTCCAATAATAAAATAAAAGTAACAGAGGTTTCTAGTATCAATAATTATACTTCTAATATTTCTTCTATAAATACAACCAACTCAAGATGGCCAACAAATAATGAAGTATGTATAATAATATCTTGTTATTATAAATTAAATATATTATAATTAGAATAATATTATAAATTAATTTATTTTATTTTTTATTATTTATCAGCTTTCTACTTATAAAATAAATGTACCTACAGATTTTAATACTAATAATTCTACTTCTGATGTTTCTTCAATAAAATCCCTTAACTCAAGATGGGTTACAAATAATGAAGTATGTAATACATATTTTAATTTAAATAACATATTCCTTATTAAAATTTAAATAATCTTTTTGAATCAGAAAAAAATACAAAAATATGATTTCTGATAAATATAAAACATTTATTGTGTTTAATTTGATATCAATCTATAAATAGTAATTATTAATTAAACATACAAGTATATTATAAATTAATAAAGGAAGGATGAACAGAATTACTTTGATTTTATAAATATTTTAACTCTATTAATTTAAAAACTAGAATAATCATTACTAGGTATGTGATTTCACAGCTTTTTATTTTTTAAGCAATAAAATTACATTTTAATTGCAGTTATTTAATCAACTTATTTAGTTGATTATATCTTTATTGTTTGTAATATTTTTTTTAAAATCCTGTAAAAAGTTAAAATATATATTTAAGTGTATATACATTTAATAGTAAGAAATTTTAACTAATTTATGTAATTAATAATTGCTATATATTTCCACATTGAACTTACTCTCCTAAATATAATAAGAAAAAAATATTTAGGATTACATTACAAATTCTATATCCTATATTTCATTATGTTAATTTGCATATATTTTATTTTATTTATAACTAGATGAATAAAAATAAGGTAATTAATAAATGTCCTGTTATTTCGACAAAAATAACATCCTTACCAAGTTGCACACAAAAAAAGGAAAATCATCTATTTCAAAAGAATAAAGAAAAAATTTTAAATATAGGAAATTTACGATGTAACAATGTGAGTAATTTATTAATTGTAATTATTTCTAATATTGTGTTATTTTAAAGGCTATTTAAGAGCTAAGTGAATATTAGTTTTGTGCTATATTTACTTGAGAAAGTACTTGAATATTTTTATTTAATATTTTGACTACTATTAATAATTTTGTAGTTAATTTATTGCATTTTAACGATAAAGCTTATTTAGTTTAACCTTGGATGTCATATTATAATTTTATTTAAATGTAATCTACATTTGAAAGTAATTGTTGATCATTTTTTTGATATTGTACCTGATAACTATAAACTATAGGTTAAAAATGTTTTTAAAGTAATAATTATTTTAGGTACGGACAAAACCAAAGAAAATAATGAAACTATTTGGTCAATCTGCTCAAGACCGTTTACAAAAATATGTAAAAAAGGATATTTCTGAAATTGAGGTTGGTTAATTTATTCTGATAATATTATTTATAAGTGATTAAAATCATTATGCCACATTAAGTCTTAATTTTTTACATCATACTATGTTAAAATAATTGTTTACATTGTAAACTTGCACTGCTATAGAGAATATTTTTCCATGTTCAGTGTTTATAATAATACTACCTATTCAAATAAATATTTTTATTAGTTTTTAATTAACATTTAATTATATTGTAGATTGTTTATTAAGTAATTACAAGTAGCACTTTAGAAACATAATAATATATTAATAAATAAAACATAAATAAATTAAAATGCACATAAATTATTCAATACAAATTAGTATTCTTTCATACAAGTTTATATTCATAAAAAAAGTATCTAAATTACCATCAGCAATTCTTCATTTTAAAAGTAATTAAAAAAGTATTTGAATATTTATTAAAACTGTACACTTGGTTTTTAGTATGTTTTTATTAGAATTGTATGATGTTATACAGCTATGAGTAGAAACTTAATATTTAATTAAATAAACATAATGTTAGCCTTTTTTGCTTTGTTTAGTCTATAAAAACCATTTTAGACTCATTAAATCCAATCAAAATTTGAATTAAATATGTTCATCTCGGAAAGTTTCCTTGATACCTTAAAGATTTAAGACAGGGGTGTCTAACCTTTTGTGAAGATTGGGCCACATACTTTTTTTAATAATAATACATTTACATTTAATGATTAAATTATAATCTATAATAGTCTGTAATATAAGATATAATGCTGCAATGGTAAAAACACGGACGTTATTTGATGGTTTATATTGTTAAAATAAATTTATTCTCATAATATTAATATATTATATACAATTAATTCATGGTTTTTGAGTTTGATGAGGGCCGCATGAAAATCTACCGCGAGCGACATGCGGCCCGCGGGCCACGGGTTGGACGCCCCTGATCTAAGAGATATGTTATCAAAATTTAAGTTTTTCAAGTACATCATTTTTTTTTTTTTTTTTGTCATCATGTTATGGGGTAGTAAAAATGAATTTGGATGGTACTTGGGCAAGTCAAAAATCAAACTTTTTCAATACTTTTTTCAAAATATCGAAAAAAAATACCATAAAAAAATTACAAAAAATAACATATCATCTCCGTTCAGAATCATTATTCATATATAATGATACCTATCATTGCATTCAAGTTTAACAAATCCATTGTTATGACCTATTCTATGAACAAGGTCTACTACATCCCCTACTGTAAAGCATAGCGAGGCCCATACTGTTTTCTTTTTTGTTTTTTTTTATTCTAATATGCTTGCAATTTAGTATCAGGTGGCAAATATTATTTTAATTTTAGTATTTATATTTTAAAATATTCTGTATTATTATTTTTAATTTTTAGCTCAAAAGTTATCCCATTAAACCTATAATTTCTACGGATCTTAATTATTTAAACCAGAAAACATCAGAACTAAAGATAACACATGATAATGTCAATGAAACTGTAAGTAAAAAAGACATTTATATTCAATCTTACATTTCTTTTAAGTTTGTTTTTTAGTTTTTAGTAATTGAATTTAAATATTTTATAGAATATATCTAAACATAACCTATATGTATGACTATAATTATATTTATACAAAAATTACAATTATTTTTAAAATTTCATCAATCTTGAATTTTTGATAGTTGGTTAGTATACTAAATTGTTATGGTTTATTAACAAATGTTATTTTTTTCAAGTCCTTTGTATTATGTGCAATTTTCTCTCATAATTAATGTTGTATATTATAAAATTAATTGATAATTTTTTATTATATTACTATTATAATGTGCTAATATGTTTTAGTATCAGTTGACATGTATTATTTTAATTTTAGTATTTAATATTATAGATAAGTATATTCTATAATTTTTATTTTTAGTTTCCAATGTGTTCAGAGAAACTTAATTATCAGGAAACATCTGAACTTGCCAATACATATGATTATGCCTATGATACGATTAGCAAAAATAAATTTATTCTAAATTTTACTTAGTTTATTTCTTTGTTTTAAAAACAAGTTTAGAACGAGTTTAGAATATATATATATATATATATATATATATATATATGTCGCATCCATATCACGTTATTGTACGCTTCACGAAATGGACAACATTTACATTCATTTTACAAAATGGAACTGCGATTTCTTCACTTCACGTAATTACACAATATGGATAATATTTCGTGAAATGGATACCTAAACTGTCATCAACGGAACTTGTTCCGTCATTTGGTTGTCCAAGTAGCGAAAATTAAAAAAGCTTAAAAAATTTAAAAGAACTATCTGTTTTATCATAAACGACAGTCACAATATTATATTTAGGTATTATCTGTTTTATAAGCTGTTTATCAGCTTTTGTTATTGTCAAAAAGAAAAGAAAAAACCGATCTATCAACTGTTTTATAAATATAAGTACTTTAATACAAACTATTATTTATTTAAACAAGCTTGTGAATTATGGCAACGAGAATTACATTTGAAATTACCTTTAAAACAAGCACATTTTTTAGTTTTATATTTACCTTTACAATAACAGCTATAAAAACCTTGACCTCTAATTAAAGAAGAGACAATTTCTCTTAATGAAATTTCTTTGATCTTATTCACTTGCTTGATGTCAATGAAATCTGATGTGGCTAGTTGTATATTTCCAGAATCATACCAACCTTTTATTATGCCATGTTCAGTTCCTAAACGGTTAAGGTCATTTTTCTTTTAGATATATTTACTTACTGAATTTCCTTGTTGTTTTTGTAAGTAAGTTATTTAATTAATTAAATCTAGTTCAACAGAAATATATAATTTTACTTCATAATGAATATTATAGAAATATTTTTTTGCAAAATATTTAAATTTAAAAATAATAGACTATATATTTTAAATTGGAAATAAGAAAACGAAGCATGAATATTATCTTTTGGAAAAATTTGATGTTTTGAATGTTGCTGAAAAACAGTTCTTGATTAGCAAAAAAAAGGACAAAAACAAAAAGGAAATTTACAACTAGCCACATAAAATTTCATTGACATCAAGCAAGTGAATAAGATCAAAGAAATGTCATTAAAAGAAATTGTCTCTTCTTTAACTGGAGGTCAAAGTTTTTTTAGCTGTTATTGTAAAGGTAAATGTAAAACTAAAAAATGTGCTTGTTTTAAAGGTACTTTCTAATTTTATTCTCGTTGCCATAATTCACAAGCTTGTTTAAATAAATAATAGTTTGTATTAAAATACTTATATTTGTAAAATAGTTAATAGATCGCCTTTTTTCTTTTCTTTTTGACAATAACAAAAACTGATAAACAGCTTATAAAACAGTTAAAACCTAAATATAATATTGTGACAGTCGTTTATGATAAAACAGATCGTTATTTTAGATTTTTTCAGCTTTTTTAATTTTTGCTATTTGGACATACAAATGACGGAACAAGTTCCGTTGATGACAGTTTAGGTATCCATTCACAAAATATTATCCATATTGTGTAATTAGGTGAAGTGGAGAAATCACGGTTCAATTTCCTGAAATGGATGCAAACGTTGTCCATTTCGTGAAACGTAAAGTTCTTGTGTTTTCACGAAAATTAATAAATATTTTCGAAATGGTAAGTACAACAATCCTGGGTTTTTATTAATTGGTATACGATATTTAAATCTATTTAAGCATATCCATTTAATTTTATAGATCTACTTGCGCTGATACTAATAATTAATTAAATTGTTTGAACTATTGTTATTGTAAGTTACTTACATTGTAACTAATTAATAATTTCAGTGATTGTTTCATAACAAAATACTGAAAACATTAATAATGTGTAAATTAAGTTTATTTGGTTATATGTATTTTAATTCTTTTGAAACTTTTATAAACATTGTAAGATATATGTACCTTTATTTCATAAATAATAATTACTTTTTATTTTATAAATTTAGTCTACTATTGATTCACCTATAACACTTTCTACTAATCAACCAGAACATTTCAATAATGAAATAAAACAGTTGCAAATTCAAAGTAAATGTAAGATGATTGCGGTTGTGACTGCAATTTATAGCCTATCAGATATTTGGGTTAATTTAGATGAAACAGAAAATAATGTAAGTTTTTAAGACAAGTTTGAAGTAGTTTTTTTTAATGATTATTAATGATAACTATAGGGGAACTAGAAATTTTCATTAGACTGGGCCACTTTTCTCTGTTAATTCAGATATGTACTTGAATGGTGTGGAGAAGAGTGGTAGAAAATTTATTTCGATTAATTTATGTATTTGTTTTTGTGTATGGTATATATTTTTATTTAAAAATTGAACATATTATATTAAGTTATATATTTATTATGTATATGAATATAATTATAATACCTTAAGTTCAATTATATTTCCCTGCTTACATTTTAATGACTGCATTCTTTAATATCTCTTTTGCTTCTTTTTTGACATTTTGTAAATCTTTAATAATCATATATGGTTATTAAAATTGAAACGAAATTCATCATTTTCAATGTTGTGTAAATAATATATTTTAAATTATTAAGAAACCTATATAATTTTTATAAAACTACATGACGATTGTATTGAACAATTTTTTTAAATTCCAAAATTACTTAATCGATGTTGATATTTTTTTGCCATGATTCGCTCAATATATATGAAATAATCAAATCGCCTAAATATTTCTGTGTCCGAGTATTATATTTATAGAGTAGGTTCTATCATTTGTAAGTTTTGAAAATAATACTCATAACTGGTATAATGAAGAATTTTGTTTAAACACTTTCTTATGTTGAGTAAAACTTGTCTTTATACCACTTTGCCAATATACCTAATTAAATTATTTAAGCATCTCTTTTGAAAAAAGTTCATAAAATATATGAAAACCAAATTTAATACAATATATATCAAAATATTGAAGTACCAAGTATCTACACTAATATGATCAAGACTGTATAAGTCAGGCAATAAGGAATAGTGGATAACATAATTTGAATAAGAAAATAAAATTTTTGCGATTCAGGTTATATTTAAAATTTTTCAAAAATAAGCTCAATGTTCAGGTTTTTCTGATGATTTCGACTCAATAATAACGATAAATATTGTAATATGAAATAAATCAGACATTTATTTCGAACCTTTTTACTTAATTTCAAATAATACTTTTACAAATATGCTTATAATATATAATGTATACTGAAATACAGAATCCAATAAGCCTGAGGCCTGAGCCAAAGCCTCAGTTGCTGTAATAAAATATCAATAATTAATAAATTATCTTTATTAAATTAACTGCCATGCAATGTAATATTTAATAGATTAAAATTAATTTTAATCTATTTTAAATAGTAAAATCTTAATATTTATTCGTGATTTGTGAAAGGAAAACAATATTTTTAAAGCACAAAATTATTAACCAATTTTTATAAATGTGCTTGAATAATATAATATTAATGAAATTGAATCTTTTTCTAAGCGAAAAAGTAATTTTTGTCAAAAATATTGGTATATGCACTTTATGCTTTTTATATCATTGATGTATATTTTTTTTTTATTAAGAAAAATAATTTTAAATGTTATTGTATTCTTAACTAGTATTTAATTTTAAGTATATTGAAATAAAGATTAGAATTTCTCTAGATAATATAATACATTGTATATTACTTAGTCATAAACATAATTTAATATATTATTTATTTATTAACATTATTTAGGCAAGTTTCTGGAAATTGCAAAATGAATTGAACATGACTATGGAATTGAATGATTCAAGTCCAATTAATAATGACCCTATTGTTGGTTATTTTTATGCTTTGTATCACCAGCAAAAGTGGCATAGAGTTTCTATTGAATGTATTGATTGTGATGACTCCATTATATGTTTTTTTATCGATTCAGGAAAATCTGTTCATGCAACTAAAAACCAAATATATCCATTGGAATCAAAGTATTTTAATATTCCTGGACAGGTAATATTTTACAATATTATATAGTTATTAAAAATAATTATGGAAAAGCTAATGAACTGTAAATGTGTCGACCCAATTAAAGCTAACAATTTGAAACTCTAATTGGTATGAAAAATATATTTTCAACTATAGTATTTTGTAATTTATGTATTTTAGGCCGTTAATATTTTGTTAAATAAATTTAAGCTATTTAATGATTTCCCATTAATTAAAGACATTTTAACGGAGACTCTGATTGATAAAAAATTCTTGCTTATACCTAACAATGTAATTACGACGCCTCAATCTGTAATTTTATATGATATGGAAACAATGACTAATGTAAATGACAAAATTCTTAGTACTTTCTTTGAAAAAATAACATCAAGGTTTCTATCTTCAGTAAGTTATGTAAAGTGCTATATATTATCTGTGTAATATTAATGTATCAATAAAAATATAAAAATTAATTCATGAAGAAATTATAAATCGTTCATATTTATGGACTGAATCATGGTTGAAATCATTTGAATATAATAATTAATTTATCTTTAATCCTAAATGAAAAAAAGGTATATAATTTATGCATTTTAAATTTATTTTATTTTATTTCAGATTGAATACAAATTCACAACAGCTAAAGTATTATCCATTCTCAATGGATTCGTATACTTGCAAACAAATAATGATGTAGTAAAATCATTAGAAAATCTATTATTAACTGATTTATTTTCTACTGGTTATATAAAAAATTGTAGAGACATTGATTACAAAAATTTATATATAACCAATTTCACATCAAATATTAAAGGAAGAGTTAAAGTTTCACATTTCATTGATGATTTTATGGTATGACTAATTGTTGTTAAGACATTTTTAACAGCTGGAAATGTATTAGATTTATCATTAATCATTCATTATTCCTAATTCCTTTTTCCTTATTCTTAACTAATACATTTTCCAATAATTTATTCTTATATGTAAAGCTTAGACTTGTATTTGTAATGCTATTGTATAAGCAGAAGTTTGATTACATATAAATGAAAATTAAATATATTTTCCTTGATTTAGGTAAAAATATTTTTTATTGATTATGGAGTATATAGAAATGTAGAAGTACAAGATCTAATTGACATCAATAAAATTGATAACCTTATTGCTCGAATTCCACCACAAGTAAGTTATATTGGTTAACAAGTAAAGTAAATAAACTTTTTAAAAAGTGTTGAAAGCTGATAATTGTGCTAGGTATAATAAATATATTGTAATTTATTCACCTAACTTCAGAAAATCATGTCCCTGTGCATTGGAAATATAAATTCTAAAATAAAATGTTATAGTAATATTATATTCATGCATAGTATAACAAATTGAAATGTAGATAACTATAATATTAAAATAAAGTATCTCCTAATTATAACTCAATATATTATGTTTTTAAAAGTATTTTTGATTTATCTACTAATATATTAAATTCTTTTCAAATGTTTGTTATCTTTGTAATGTAATATTTAAGTATAAGTTCTTTGCCTAATATTTTTAATTATATAATCTTGTTCAGTTGGTTTCATCAAAATGAATAGCATCTATTCCACATTATTCAATTATTTAACTAATTAAAAAATTAGTGAAATTTGATCAATTCTATACTTTTTGCATTATTTTGGTTCTTTATCAGAACTTCGTTTAATTTATTTGTGTTTAATTTTACATAGAATGTTATAATTTATAAAACAAACACGAGCACAAGTATCTTAATTTTAATGTGAATAATCAGTAATTTAACTATTACTTGTGTCATCTAACATGTTAAATGTTCTAATTAATACTAAATAACTATTTTATAATCTGCATAAACCAGTTACAATAATACATAATTTGAATTTCAATAAATTGTTTAATTAAAATAGCTTTCAATTTATAAAATTTTGTTTTCCTTTTAGGCTGTTAAAACAATATTACATATGTTCCCTCCGCAACATGTATCGAATAAAATGATAACTGAGATTTTCGAGATATTGGGAGATAACCGCAATGTATCCGTTATTGGAGTAAACAATTTAAACAGTAATATTCCATGTGTTCAGTTATGGAATATATATCCTGATACATATAATATAAACATGGTTTTGTACACTAGGTAATTTTTTTTTAAAAATCATGTTTAACACGCAATGTTAAAAATACAAATCTATAAAATTTTAATTTTACTATTTATTTGTTTTATAGGATGGAAAAGTTGAAAAACAACAGTGAACGAGATAATGATATAATTTGATATCATTTTTATTTGAGTTTTTCTGAGCTATTTCTCACACACATTTTGATTTGTATCTACCTATTTCAATACAATAGACAATTGTTTCTATGATTTGTTCATTAATATTGCCAATAATTTTGGAACCTCATTTTAAAATATTTTTCGTAAAGTTATGATGGATACTTTTTATGTTAGAAATAAGGAACTTTCATTATTAATTATTAATTTATTAAAGAAACCAAATTGATAAGTAAAGTAAGATTATTATATTTATTGTATACCTACATTATACGTACTATACATACATCCAAATAGTTATGGATTTTTTTTTATTAAAATTCAATGGTATCAGAACTAAAAATGTTTCAAAAAAAATTAAAGATGATATTTAAATTCCATACATTATTACTTACTATCTATAATTTACGGTTATTAACTGTACTACTTATTAGCTTGTTCAGTGAATATAATCTATGGATAACATTTATTTCATAACCATTAATCTTTTCTGAATGAAAAAGGTGTATCGGGTGGATCAATTCTAATAAAGTTTTTAGCTACATTCAAATAGGCTGTATATTTTATAGTTTTCGGTTCTGTATCATGAAGATAATGTCCTCCTGGACCGTGATTGCTGAACAAATGAAAATGCTGAATAGGCATCATGTCCAAGCCCTGGGAAGTAAATTAATACCATTATGTACATGTAAATAAACCGATTTTTCAAGGTCATAAACTCATAGTGATATATTAATCAATTAATTACTGGATCGTGAGAGGCAATATAACCAAGGCCCACTAATGGTGTGTGCACTTCATGGAACTTGATCCAATTCTTTAAATCTACTTCAGAGTTGATAGGTGTTTTTGAATAATGCGGATAAACGTGAACTTTCACTTTTCCATTTTCTATTAAAATCACTCCTCCTAGACCTACATGAAAATAAAAAAATTTATTAGGTTCTTGTATATATGTGTAATATGTTTATTTTTCACACGATGGATGCACAATTTGAAATAATTTAATGATGAATAATTATCACATAGAATAAATGCGTTTATGAGCAATGTCAGTGTAAGAATTATACTAAATTTTTTTCGCTGGATAAGAATCTGCTGTACTTAATTGTGTGTATGAAATATATTATGTAGGTTACATAATAAAATAATTGTATAAAAACCATAAGGCGTTTTAAAAAAAACTATTATTTTATATTTTAATTGCCCTTAAAACTTTTTTTCCTACTTTAAAACCCACTTATAATATATTTTATAAAATAACGATATATATATATATATATATATATATATATATATATATAAGTAACCTAACCTAACCTCTTGTAAAAATAACCTATCCTATGAGTTCAATTTAGGTACAATTAAATGCCTAATTAGATACTGATTTTTGTATAGTATTTTACTTTACCCATTTTACTATAACTGGGTTTTATAATATTTTATCATAGCAATCATATTGTTGTTTCATACTTGGTTAAACGAAAGAAGATCTATGTAGGAATAAGTTCGTAGTTACCTTGTATTTACACCTTTACTTGTACCTATTTCATAACATGTAATGAATTCGAATTTGATCAATCGTAAGATGAAGTCACTTAATTTATTTTATTAAACCTAAAAAGAGAATTTAAAATGTATTACTACGTTTTTAAATAGTACCTGCCTATGTTCAGATTTATAAAAATAAAGTAGGTAGGTAAGTAGTAGTACCTACTTTATAACAAGTTTTATTATTAAAGATGAGTAATTTAAGTTATACAAACCGTTTTATCACCAAAAGATTTATTTAATGCTTCTCTAACGGTTGTCACAAAATCTAAAGAACTTTTCCGTGTTTCGCACACTATTTTCAAGACCTGCCGAAAATGAGAAAAATATTTAAATCCAACGCAGATTAAACCGGGAGGTGTAGGTATACATGATTATAGTAATTGATTGGAACTTAACTAACCAGGAGGCTAGAAGAGTACTCAAAAGTATTTACGCGATTGATTTAAAATGTAAAACACTATTTTAATAATTATCCTCCCTTATCATAATATGCGTTCTAACATTTATTTCAACTACCTATCCATTTCAGATTAACAGTCTATATAAGTATTTTACACCTATACGAATACAGTAAATACAGAGTACTTACATATAACTGTACTAACCTCTCGTTTGAGACCGTTGCTAGTGTACAAATTTGCCATGTGCGCGAATCTCGTTTCGTCTGGGGGCAAGTTTTTGTGTACGATACTGCCAGTTTCTGTATTTATTTTGTACATGTGAGAACGATTGTTGATTCCATTTTCACTGGTCATGCACACATTTCCGACCCACTAGATGAAAAAACAAGCATTTATTAGTTTTATGTAGGTTAGTATTAATAGGTAATCTATTTTCTGGTACGAGTGATTTTAATTATGGATGCATAAAATATTCAGAAAAAAAGCCTTGAAACAAAGCAACATAAATTTTCTGAAATTAGAGTTTTATTATTATTTTAAGATTTAGGTACAACGGAGGGATAACATTTTTAACTATATACTACTATGTTTCTTATTTTTTTTTTCAAATCGTTTTGTTGTCAAGTTTCCGATACTTGCTTAAATTTTACTATGATAACAATTCGGGCGGAGGTGAAATGAGTGTTTCAAATAAGTGTAATGTAATAAGGATAATTTTTGCGCGAATAAATAAAATATTTAAGACTACAACGGAACCCGTGAGAATTACACGTTCGGCGATGGAATAAATTGCTGTTTATGAGGATGTTTCCATTATAGTAATAGATACGGACAATTAGTATTGAAAATTATATAAGTACGTACAGGCTACACATTTTGGTGTTACGTATAATGTGGGACAATGTGAAAATTATTACGATGAAATAAGTGTTGTGGCAAACGTATTATTACCTCTCCAGCTGCGTATGGCCAAGGACTCGCACCAGCTCCGACCACGAACAGAGTATCGGACCCAGTTAGTTGTTTGATGTCTTTCATGTCGTACAATTTTTCCAATTTCGCCAAAGGAAACAGATTCCACAGGCTACCGAAATGAATTGCTGTTTCATTGCCACTTAATCCTTCACACAAAATATAGGTAAGTTAAGATATTTTTGTATTGATGTTCAGTGAAAACCTGATAATTTGGTTGATATAACAACAATGCAGTACAGGGGTGGATTTCTGAAGGATGAGGGTTTAGAGGAGCGTCGTACTCCTGCATAAAACCCTCTAATAGATTAATATAATTTTAGGTCTTTTTAGACGTTTTATAAATGTAGGTACCAGCATAGGTGGACATCGGAGGGAGGGGCTCAGTCTCCCTAAATATTTGAATATCTCCCATTTTATTTATTATTTATACTGTGGATGGGAAGGGAGTGCGGGGAAAAGCCCCCGTGGGTAATTTTACATTGGATTATTATAGCCCCCCTGAAAATTCAACCAAATATCCACCTTTATGGGTACCGGACACGATTTAAAATAAATTTAAAATTAATTAAATACCTATGTATATGTTATGTGTATTATTCGATTTTTTTTTTAATCCCCTATGTTTTCTTGGCTTTGATCCACCCCTAATACTGGAACATTTGGTAGGAACATATTGTTGGAATTTAGAACTTACCTTCAGCGGCCAAATAGAACGGTAGCTGCGTCAAATCGGGACACTGTACCATTTCTACGTTTACAGTTTCAAAAGCCTCTGACAGTTCGGGTAAAATAGCTGAAAACATTTTAGTCAACATTTTAAGTGAACTCAAGTAGGTACGTAGTATTTAGTAGGCAAGTAAACATTTCCGTCTGGTTATAATCATTATAATAATTATAATAATTATAATAATAATAATTAGTTGATTAATACGGCCAAGGCTAATAGCTAAAAAATGATTTAATGTTGAATTTTTTATCTATTATATTTTTAGAAATAAACACTTTTAATAAATGTCATAACAAAATATGACGGTAATAATGACATATTATGTAGGGACCTACTACCATTGAATATTGATTATAAATTATAATAATACAAAAACAATAAATTAAATCATTAAAGGCGTAGCCGCGTAGGCCCATGTATATTTTACCAGCAATTTTAATAATATTTTCAGTGATAGTAGTTGACTATCAGTCTTCACTGCTCTACACTTAGGATTAGATACTAGTACAAAAGTAACAAAACTCCGTTTATTAAAATTCATTAAAAGTGCCTAACTACCACATTCTAGTTATTAGTAGCATACTATTAAAATGTAATACTTCATCAATAGGTCCAATTAACACCCGTATTATTTTTACTCATTACAATTATTGTAAACTGTTAAAATGAATAATATGCCATTGCTCTTAAATTAAGTTGAAAAAAATACGATATAGCCTATAGATACGTACATTTTGTACTTAAGTATCACAAGTTAGGGGAACTAACTTTCCAATTAATTAAATATTGTATACTCGCCACACTGTTCTTAATAAAACAATTTTAATCTTAAGAGTAAAACTTTTGGTAGGTACCTATATTTAAAACATTGTATTGCATAATGATTTCCGTATAGTCACTTTCTAGTTACCTTCGGTAATTTGTTTTAAAGGCGGTTGATTAAATTTTCGGCGGACGATAGGCAATTTGTTGCTGTCTAGAACACATGCAGAAAGTGCTGCCATTTTCTAAGATTAAATAATATTTAGTTTGGAATATCCAAAAAGTAAAAGGAAAAAAATTTAAAAATGTATTGTTATGTTTTAAAATGATGTAACTATTATTATATTATGAACGCAATACGACCGCGGCTATGATGTTACTTTAAATATAAATCATTTTATAAATCACTTTAACTTTAAATCATTGTGCATGGGTATAGGTACATAATGTTAAGATTAATAATCTATTATGTACGCGTACCTTTAGTAGATAACCGGGATTATACACAAGTAGGTTTTTTATTCAATATGTTCTGTACGTATACCTATTGCTTATATGTATGTATAATAGGAACAGAGATATCGGAATTATCATAGGCAGCACGCTGATGAATGTAAGTGTAACACATCTATTTTTTCAAATGGCATTCATATTATAAGATAAAGCTTTCAATATTATATAACTATTATTTTCTTAAAAAAAAAAATGTTTCAAAACAGTCCAATAGTTTATCTTATAATTTCGTAGTCATATAATACAACTACAAAAATAATCATACAGAAACAATTTTTTTTTAATATAACCGTGTTAAAACGGATCTAAGAATTTCGAACGAAGCGGTTTTTCCATCTAACCTATTGCCATGAAATGATGAATGGGTTCATAATATTATTTATTTATTTGTAGCATTCAAATCGGCATCCTACGCATTAGGATGTCGATCTTCCAATTATTTTTCTTCTATTCTGTATACGGTGTCGATAATTATCATTCATTTTTCAAAATGAACTACTTCAAGTTCATCAATCAAATTTAATTTAATTAATTAAATTACTTGGTCTATTAGGTAGTATTTTTTAGTTTTTCCGTTGCAGTAATCAGTTTTACATTTTTCGTGATAATTTGTTAAACGATTACTTTGGGTAATCTTTACATCATGCGTAGACCTGTTATAAACTATATCGTGTTATAAGATGGTTAATTTAATACAAATTTGTGAAATAGAAACTATTATAAAATATGTTAACCATATAGAGTATACTTTTTTTAATGTTGTTAACTCGACCAACGGCTATGGATACTATTTTTTTGGTAGATGGAGTAAACGCATATAGTTACACAACCAATAACCATTGATAAAATAATCTTATTGGTACGCATTAGTGTTACCGCTCTACACAAGATTTTTTTCTTACGTTATAACTTGTAAGTTAACTGTATAACGATTAACAAGTCTGTATTGTATGAATTGAACGTTATAAAATATACAACTACGGTCTGTCGGTCTATGAAAGTTATTTGTCGACGAACGAACCAAAAGTGTTCAAGTTCATCATAAATAAGAATTTACTTCACGTTCAAGTTTATTTCTTAAAAATTGAATTCGTTCATGTTTAGTTCACACAATATGAACTTATTCTTTCCCATCACTGATTATAATACAAATGCCGTGTGTCTACATATCTTTATATATATATTATTTACGTACCTATTAAGTATCAACAATCAGTTGATTCGGCTTCGTCTGAGTTACCTAATAATTTAGCGTAAATGAATGGAACACATATTCATTTTCACTTGAAGCTAAAAAAAAATATATCAAACACGAAAGCTGCTTATAGTACTCGTAGTTCTGCGACACCTAGTTAAGAGTGGGAACTGTCGACAGGGGGACTAGTGGGAGAGTATAACATATCTATATTTTTTTTCTAATATACCGTCGGAATTGAATGTGTTTATTACTCAATTAATTCGATATAGAAACTTTTCTGCAATTTAAAAAATTTGAATATCTATTGGATGAATAGTTGCCGACTTTCGGAGATCACTCGTAACTTTTACATGTAATTTTATGTCAATATTCGCTGTTCAAACGCATATGAAAAAAATTATGTCTATGGATTCCAATAATATTTATATGACAATAAGAACAACTTCTGTGGAATCTTCTATAAAAATGTAAAAAAAATCGAATATTTCAAATGCTTATAAGTAGCTTGAAAATCAATATAATATTTTGAAAAAAATATGACTTAAAAAAAATGCCAATTTTGACAGCTGGTAAAAATTTCAAGTTTTTGCGACAGATAATTTTTTAATTATAACAAATATTTAAAACCGTTTGAGAATAAATCGATACGAGTATTTTATGCAATTTCGTAAAATTTTAAGTTTCAAACAGTTATAATTTTTTTTTAAAAGTCCGTTATAAATTTTTTTGTAGTTTTTTGAAGAGTAACTTATGGATAACCTAGCCCTAGTGTTAACATTTTAAATCTTAAGGATAAACAGAAACATTTTTATAAATTTTCAATTACAAAATAACTTGCAAATCATTGCGATTTTAACATATTTTATATAAATTTTAACTTTATAGGCTTATAAAAAAAATTTGAGTGAAGCGATTTTTAATTTTTTTGAATTGTGATAAGTATAACTTATAATCAACCTTGTATTAAATTTCCAAGAGTTTTCAGACAGTCAAATTTTTTTTATCGGTATTCCACAAAAAAAAAAAAAACTTAGAAAAATCGAAAATTTAAATTGTCTATAAGTAAGTCAAAATATGTCAAAATACTTTAAAAACTTAACCATGTATAAACATTTGGTGAAAATATCAAATATTAGCGGTTTTTCGTTTTTGAGTTAGAGAATTTTAAAAAATTGTATTGTGTCAAAACAATGGTGTTGCGTAAAAATTTCCCGTTTTTTCGTAATTTTTTTATGGTTTTTTTTCGATGTTTTTGAAAAATATTGAAAAAAGTTAATTTTGACTTACCAAGTACCATCTACATTCTACATTCACTTTCCTTTCGGAAAAGTTGCTGCTTAAGAAAATCGAAGCATTTTTACTGCCAAAAAAGGTGTCGTCAGACACAAAAATAAAAAAATAAAATAAACACAACATTGTAAAACCAATAGATTCCATCACTCCATACAGAATCTAATAAGTTAACCTCATAAAAATGATAGCATTTTAATCAACTAAAACTATTAATACGTTATTTATATCATTGAATGTTAAGTACTCAGGTCCCAGAAAGAAATAATTACGAAGAAAAAGAAACATAATTTTCTCCTGTTTGTAATATATTATACACCTGACTATACCGCAGTGTTTGCATCTTGAAGCCAAGCAAATGACTTACATAGTTACATAACAGTGGGGCAACAACCGGGGTGGATGGCGATACATAACATCGGGCTATCGGGGCCCTATGACTCAAAGGGGGTTCCACGTCCCACCATAGGCGTAACTTGGAAGGATAATTTTAATGATAAAGAATTATATTAAAACTGAGCATTCAAAATGTTGATATTTAATTGTGACGCCGATGAAATACCAAATAATAATAATCACCTACATAATATCACTGTGCGGGACACACAGTCCGCAAGTTAAAGACTATAATATGTATAATTTTATATTATTATATCGTAAGTATTACATTTTATAGACTACTACAACCATTACTTAATAATTTATCGATTATATTCTGTATAAATACTGTTAACATTCTGAGAATAACAGCCCGATCAACGATGGTATCGTACTGGTTTGTGGCGATGGGGGTCAATATTTATTTCCGATGCTCTCCATAAAAATTAATTAATTAAAAATCCTCCATAACTTTTGTAATTTCGGTATTATTAATTATTATTAAAATATAACCATAATTAATGTGCACAGTATTATTTCGCTGATAATAAATAAAAATTGTCAGGAAAAAAAAAAATTGGCTACAAATATTTAAGTAATTATGAGGCCTCAGATTTACTTTGACATCGGGACTCAAATATTCTAGTTGCGCCACTATTACAGAACTGTTAATGGCTTTACTCTCTGGGATTATTAGTGAATGTACTATGAAAATTGACATCCAAATAATTCATAAAGAAACTCAGAAACGGTTCCTTTTACGCGTTAGTGTAATTTTGTTGTGTAAATTGATTATAATTTATAAGATATGATTACTATTCAGTAATACATATCCGTCATGTTGTTCATGTTGTATACATACAATGTACATATTATACAACATTGTACATGGCGTGGATAATATACTCCAATTTCTTTTTTATTCCCCTCGTCGACAAAACACGGTTTCAGTAATAAGCAGAATACCTCCACCGAGTAGACATTCACTTTTAACATTCACCGCCCACTAAGGTACTGACCCAGCCCGTTCCATTGTTGTTCGATAGTTTTTCGTTTTTTCCAGCTCAGACAATTGTTGATAACAGTAAAATGTAAATAGTCAACAGACAGTTGTAGTTGTTGAATGTTAATTTGATTAACATTATTTGACATATATTTTTATTTCACATTCCGTTTTCCAGTTAAATTATCATTCCTTATTATACTCCTATCAGTTTTCAGTTGGACGATCATTTTTTCTTTTCGATCAACAGCGGTAATGAGTCATTCTGTTTGATTGCGTAAGTACAAACATATTAGTAATGGTCATACGAGTACTGATGAATAGCTACATAATACATTGTTTTACATTCATCATTTAATGTTATAGATTCTAAAGAAACGCGGCAATGCGTTAGAAGTGCAGTGCAAATCGATTATTTTCATTATCAATTGTGTTAAAATCCCTGTAGGGTTGTAAAGTTTTTTTTTTTATACAAACGGACATAATATTTTTTATTTAATATTAAATACCTACATTATAGTTTTATTATAAATATAATTTCATTATTTCAATTATGATTCTTTT
This sequence comes from Chaitophorus viminalis, assembly GCA_025469195.1. Classification (NCBI taxonomy): domain Eukaryota; kingdom Metazoa; phylum Arthropoda; class Insecta; order Hemiptera; family Aphididae; genus Chaitophorus; species Chaitophorus viminalis. The sequence continues at coordinate 35,289 of JAIPRK010000921.1, forward strand.
GTGTACAGCACTGATGTAACGATGAATCATATAACATTATCCAATCCTACACAACGATAATTTCAAATTAATTAAAATATAAATGTGTAGCTCATTAATTTAGAAATGGTTATGTAATAATATCCAAATTACTTGTTTAACGATTAAACAAAAAAAAACCGCTTCATTGAATTATTGTTTTCATATTCACGTAATTGCTTGGTATTAATAATTATAATTAAATAGTCATTTCATATCAAATCTGTATATAGCAATAAATTAGTTGAATCGTCGGGTGTTATGAAATAATGTAGGAAAGTCTTGGATTTTCAGTTTACATAAGGGAGTATTCAACACATTAGAACTAGAGAATTATGACTTAAGTTTGTAATTATTTGGTTATTATATCAATTCATATTACTCTATGCTTCAATTATAACTGAATTTCTTTATCTTAATTACAATTGTTAACATGAATTATTGATCTCAGTTTGATATTGATCACTTTTATTCTATTACTTTATTTTTAATATGTCTAAACACTCGGACAGTACAATTTAAATTGTTAATAGAATAATTACCTTTATTGCTAGCAGTTGAAAAGTAATCCTTAATTTTAATGAAAAAATATTTTTGTGTAATATTATTATAAAAATTTATCAATCAATTTTTATTTTTATTTTAGTATTATAAGCTATGAGCAAATACACTTTCCAGAGACCTGAAATGGAGATGCCTTTACAGAATTCACACTATATTCCCTCCAGGGAAACTCTTGGGCGGTATTCTGAGTATTCATTACATTCTAGTTACAAAATAAGAGCTGGTGATGCTGCATGTAAGTTAATTAGTAATAAGTAATAACAATTGAATTACTTCTTATAATATTTAAATACCATTGCTGATTGTTATGGTAATTATGTTTTGTAAAACAGTTTTTTGTTTCTTACTATATCAAAAATCAAAATTTAATTCAAGTTACTGTTATTCTGTATTTAGTCATTGTTCAAAAACAGGGATTATAGTTTAGATTTTTATTTTAAATACCATTGTGAGTCTAGGAAACTACATTTTTAACATTATTATACTTAATAGGTACTAGGTATAATGAATGAAGCTACATTTAGATAAATTATTTCAAGTCAATAATTATTAATTTAATTTGTGTATCATAACCATAAGCCATAATAAATCCACCTGTATATCATGCATATTTAGCTTGTAATATTTTTGTGGGTGTGCAAGTAGTAAAATGTTCTATATTTCTAGTCACCACTTTATTTAGCAAAATTAAATAATCTCTGCATGTAATATTAGTAATTATTATTTATATATTATTTATATTTTTTGTTTAGCTACTAGCTCCGTGGCGTGTACAACAAGAATACCATATGCTACTTTAATAGCAGCTTTATTGTGTTTTACGGGTATTGGTATATTTTGTGGTACAATGTATCGTGGCTCAACTTTAAGTGCATTGATGATGGATCAAGTATTTCATCTTTCTATTGGCTGGTATTTTATATTTTTATAATTTAATATACACATCTGATACCAAACTATTAGTTATGATATTATTAATATTTTAATTGTGATTACTGTATTGTTTATTTCATAGGCTTGAAACAGTAAAAACTGTATTAGTATTGATAGCTGCAGGAATGGGAGCTGTAACATTAATGATCATATTTGTCGGATTTCTTGCCACCGGAGCAACACGCCGTCGTATGTATAAGGCATGGCGTACTAGAGTTGGTGGTCGTATTTCTTGTGCAGTTGTAAGTATCTAAATACTTTTTAAAAATATTATTGTACAATATGTTTTAAATTTGAACTATATGTATTTTGTTTCCAGTTTATGGGCATAATTTACATACTTCAATTTTTTTGGATTTTCGTTCTTGGTTTCCTTGTAATTGCTACATTTGTAATGACTGTATTTTGGAAGATGTGTTCTAGCACCCAAGTTCAAGAATATCATCAGTGTATTGATTTAACACAATTCCGTATGTATAGATTTTGTTTTAATGTATATTTATTTTAAAACTATTTCTAATTTTGGTTTAAATATATATTTAGATTTTCTATTTCCACAATCAACTCGTATTGAATATTTAAAGATTTGTGAATCTCGAGACATAAAATTTTTCTGTAGAGATTTTGTTGAAAAATCAGAATTTATGTTTGTGATGGGTACTGTTGGTGTTATTCTTATATTGATAAGTTTGGTAAGCATATTTTATTTAAACATAGAGTTTTCAAATCTTGTTTGCAAGAATTTAAGATTAGTTTAATATTTTTTTGTAATTAATAGGTCCATTATTTGATGTGCTTATCAGCTAATTATGCTCATATTAGAGACCATGAAAAATTTGAAGAACTCCAAGAATTGCAACTTTTACAGGATACTGATTTTGCAACTTCAAAAGAGAGGTTTTAAACAAAAAATTGCTTTTTTTAACAAAATTACATATCATTCCATTGTTAATACTGTGCTACAGGGTATACAATTTTTAACATGCTATATATATATATACATATTATATTAATATAATATTCACAATTATATATTTTACTATTTAAGTATTAGGGTAATGGGTCTATTAATGACCATATTTGGTTTATGCTTTTTCTTTTAATTATTCCCTATGAAAATATTTAATTTTATACTAGGAATGTGTTTAAAATTAAATGGTTATTTTAAGCTGTTTACACTAAACTGCACACACAAGTTATTTGTCAGTATTATTTTTATTCATCAGTTAATTTTGTATTTTTTTTGTATTCCAACAGTTTGACACATATTTTTATACTAAAGTTGTTCCCTAGTTTTCTTACTGATATTATATCTAGTCTTCTAATATTTTAATAATATTTATATTTTCAGTTTTATAAGTTTTTCAGTTGACTTAAAATTGTGGTAATGGCAATAAGCGATAAAGTGTTGTTCCTTGTAAGAATTATATTATATTAAATTATACAATTAGACAGTTTCCTTAGTAGTTATTTTAATATACAATTATTTTATTTAATTGAATAAATTATCGTACTGAATTTAATTACACGGATGATCCACTTTATTTTGGTCTGTAAAACAACCAATTAATTTTTTATTAAACTTAACATTCAAAATGCTAGTATTATATATAGACATTATTTTTATGTTTAAAGAATTTATTTGTTAGAAGTTATTATTTCAATTATGTTTCATACATTTATTTGCAAACTAATTATATGATCAGTAAACTATGTTACAAGCATGTGATAATAATATGTTATTTTTAAATACACTTTATGTTTGATAGCTATTAAAAAACAGTGAATAAGTGTTTTAGTTTAAATTAATCCTTTTATTTACATTACTATTAAAATGTTTCACATTTAAATATGGTTAAAAATTAAACTATAAATTTATGTCAATTATTTTTATTTTTTATATCTGTTTCCTAATATTGTAATGTAACATATTTATAAAATGGATAATTGAATATATTATGCTTAAAATATGTCTTATATTTAATAGTTATACTATACTTTTATACTTACACTTAAGAATACAAGTATTATTTTTAAGAATAAAACACAAAGTAATTAGACCTTTTTGATTTTACCTATTGTGAAATTACACTTTATTAAAAAGTAGTGAATTTGTCTTATCTTTTAGTATTGATTATAAATATAATATATATATTTATAACTAATGATTTTATTTTATATGAAAATTTAAATAAATGCAATAACATACATAATTGCTTTTTTGTTGAATAAAAATCTTAGGTATTTTGTTTATAATATATACATGTTATATTAATAGACTATATATAATGTGAGATGAACATGCAAAATTATTCTTCATAAAACCTAAATCTTAGCTTAATTTAATTTTACTGGTTTTCAACTTTTCAGAAATATTTGTCTCTCGTTCCTTTAAGATTTGATCACTATCTCACTGGTCAGCGTAAATCAATTTTGTATCATATAAATACAATTAATAACAATTAAATGTAATCTTTGTACTAAATATAATAGAATTTGTTTCATTGCTTTCTCTAATGTTTTGCTAATAAACCTAGATAATCATTTTTTGAGATAACTAAAATGGATATATGCCCAGCTGCCTTAAGTTTGTAAATTATCTCATGAGTTATAAACAGATTCATTTTAAGCGAAAACGTTCTACCTATAGACTACTTACCCATCAGATTTCAGCTTCATATAGGTCAAATAGTTTTCAAGATTTCGTGTTTAATCAAATATACCACTTGCATAAATATTAGTAGGTACTCAATATTAATTTATCATTAAGTACCTACTATGTGAATAATTGCAGAGTACTAAGACTTAAGTATGCATTAGAAAATAAATATTAGAGATCAGGAAGATTAAATTCAATCGTAAAATGGACATAAATAGAGTTATTCTCATAATAAAATTACAATTTAATAATTACCCAAGCTTAAACTGGAATGTATTCAATATTATCTTTGAGAGATATATTTTATCATATATCTAAAATAATCTTAACTTAAATCATTTTCATTGAACATTGGAATTCAAAATTCATAAAACATTTAAAAAATATATAAATAAAGTTATACATTATAAAATGATACAATACTATAAAAGTACCAACTGTTTTGTTAATTATAATTATAGTTATAACTTATAACTAATAAGTAAATAAATAAATGTGCAATGGTAGGTACTAATTAATGTAATTAGATTTAATTTGATTGTTGATAACCATTATAGAACATGGTCTATTTGCTGTATTCTTAATTTAGTCTTTAGATGAGGTCAAGTGCACTCATTTGCTAAACTGCTCATTATTTACTAATCTTTAGACAACTAATATTGAATAACATTTATTGTAACGGGGCCTATGACTGTTATATTTTTAAATTTATAGTAAAATGTTGTTTTTTAAAAAAATTTAAATCAATTCATCATATATTTTTAACTTTGCTTATTTACACAAAAGGTGTTTGTTATTAATTGAATTAAAAATGTACAATTCACTTTCTTAATAAGAATTTGGAGTATAAGTTAATATTTTACAAGTATATGGAGGTAAATATCGATACCTACGACATTACGTGTACACTGTACCTACTAGGCTTTTTATGTAAAATTTTGTCTCATTTTTATGTCAAAGTTATCGTTAAACATGGCAAGAACATTTTGTTTTAAACTCGTGATAGCGTATCATAAAAGTAAAAGTTTTGTCCCGAGAATGTTAGCATATTTTTAAATGAAATGATTGATATATAATATTCAAAAATATCTGATTACCGTTACGAATATATGACCATATGATAGAGTGATTTTAACTTAGGTATATAAGCATCGAATTATACAATTGTATTCTTATATACCTGCCTAAAATCTAATTCACATACCTACTTAAAATACATTTGACTACAACAATGAAATAAATAAACAATACCAATATACAATGTGTTATAAGCATACCGTTTACGAGTAAGTTTTGTATTAGGTATGTATCAGCATGTATGATCAGCAACAATATGTCTGATATAAGAGTTGTTAAAACAGGTTATGAATAAGTAAACAGAAAGAAACATAAACACGTGTATAGATTACGTATTAAGGTGTTTGTTTTTTACAAGTTTATAACATATTAAAAAATCATAGGTACCTACCTACATTACGCACTCTCACATGAGTCATTTAAAAATTGTTCAATTTATTTCGTTTATTTTTGTTCTTTTACTATCAATCAAAATTCAAAATGATGGACAACGGGCATGGATATGAATGTAATAAAAATGAAAAATGTGCCGACTGCAACGGATTTTGTACACATCGTCAAACCAGGTCGTCCGTATAATAATAAATAAATAATAATACAATAATAATTAGCCAGCCAATGGGATATGAGTTTTATACAACTACAAATGTACAACGTGGATTCACGCTAGATAGAATTCCGATGGGAACGAATTAAATTAATTCGACTCATCGAGCTTTGCGTCCATCGGCATGGCAATATTTCTAGAGAATTTGTTTCCCATTGAATGATTGTCTGGAATCCACCGCGTATGGCGTATCATATAATAATAAATTGCGTATTATTGTATTCTACTCGGCTGTTTTACTCACAAAAAATGCGATACCTACCCATTCGTTATTATTATTATTATCAGATTACTTCCGAGTTTATACGATACATTTGCATAGCAAAAGTAATTTATTAACAATTCATTTTTGTCATATTGTTTCGTTCGGTGACTGAATTTTGATTACGCACGTATGTATTATAGCATTGACTATACAGTATACATATTATACACCTAGTATTTATAATCAATAGTATTAGATATATAAGTAGCGCAACTAGGGAGGGTCTTTCAAGGGGAGATGTCCGTCAGTGGCACCAGTGGTTCCATCAATTATTTTTTTCAAAAAGTTAATGATTACACAGTTTTAAGTAGGTATGTAATTAATATTTATTATCTGATCTCATTAAAACCTACCCACCGTAAATTATTTTCGAATACACCTGCACTAGTTTCGATTGACTGAAAACGCGTACTATGCAAATATTACAAAGTTATTTCACGTTTAAGTGAAACAAATTTTAAATTATAAAATCTAATCGTATTTTTCATTGAGTTTTACTATGATGTTATGTATAGTACACAGAAACTGCAACTATGGTCGGTGAACATTTTTGTAAATTTAAAAATAAACAGGATACTCTTCCCAATGATCATTGGATGAGATTTTCAAACATTTGGTTCAAGGAGCGTGTGCACAGATACCTAACGAACAAAAAATAACCCCTTTGGACGCGCTACTGATGTACGTGTACTGATAGACGTGTGAATATTGTTCATACCGAATTTATTATTATTGTACAATGGATTGTCGTGTGCGTACATAGTAGGTATAGATAAGTAAAATGCGTGCCTAAGTATAACGTAATAACTTATACCAACAATTATAGTATAATAACATAATATTATAGAATGTAAAGCGCAGTGCCGAATTCAAGGGGAAAGGGACTGTGGAGGCCAAGCCCCGGGACCTCTACAAAATTGAACAAATGTGAGGCTCGCCGCAATATACTTATATTATACGTTATATTTTACGTATATATTATATATACGTTGCGTCTATCAATATTAGTTTAGAGTTTCGTCGCACATTAGAAAAAAAAATCGGTTTTTAAGTGTTCGGAAAAAATGATTTAAATCTATTTAAAAGTTTTTTTTATTTATTAAAAAATAAAAACCTAAATAAATAAAAAATTGATTAATATAATTAGAAATTTTGACGAACAACAATACTATAATTCACCCTATGGTTTTGAATATTAATAATATTATTATCGTCATTGTGTTGAGTCACATGAGAGTCTCGGGTATCGCTGACCACCCTCGCCGCACTGCGTGTAATATAATGGTAATGTATAGGAACGCGGACCGTCATCGGACCAACGGCCGCGGCAACTTGTAAATGCCGAACGTGACCAGGTTGGCGACCGGCTTGGATAGCTCCATGTTGACCTCGAGCATTTTCCGCTTGCCCACCGTCACGGTGCGCTTGCTGAACGTGTAGTGGTCGTTGGCCAGCGGGTAGCTGTGCGCGTCCAACGTGCTGGGTATGGGCAGCGTGCCGAGGTCCGGCGATCGGGCCGTGATCGTGATCGCCGTGATCGTCACCAGATCCTTTGGCGGGTCGTAGTACACGACCGCGGCCGCGGCTGGCACGGCCGCCGGCGTGTACGCGGTCAGGCCGCACGTCTCGATGTGCGCGTCCACGTAGCCGCCGAACGTGCGCGTGCCAGAGTACCCGAACATGTTGTAGTCGGTCGTCTCGTTGTTGTTCTCGTTCCGCCAGCTCACCGTCATCGCGCACTCGAAGCCGTCCCGCTCGTACGCGAACGTCGCCGTCAACGTCTCGTTGTGCAGCTCCGCGTCCGGCTCCGTCGACTGCATTGTCTGCACGTAGAAGTTCTTGAAGCTGTTGTCCACGAAGAACCTGCAACAGGCGGACGGCGTTGCAAACAAGTGTGCCGACGTTATAATGTATTCGCGTGTGTGTTTAATGCATCCAGGTCCTAGGTTAGAATTTTGCCTCCCCGGGGCAACAGCGAAATTGGGCCATCCCCTTCCCCATCCCCGCCCTCCAACCCATAAGGAATGATGCACAGTTATGTAATGAACGTTTGGACGTAGTTTTAAAAATTGCCGCCCAGAAAATAGCATCGGCAACAATGCAACATACGGAACCGTTGCAACGGTTCGTTGGAACGCGTTGCCTAAATCCGGCCCTGCATATATTAACGCCCTTATATATGATTTGGTTGGGCCAACAGGATAATTTAGTCAGGTGGTCGTTCCATCTGACCGCCCCCGATAGACCTACAAAATTATATCAATAAATAAAATTCAACTGACCAAATCGTGCATAGGTCGTGCGGTCTATACTCAACACCTGTTTAGTCAGATCATCCTGTCGGCCCGACTAAATCATATAGTATGTAGGTGCCTTTACGTGGAAAACGTCGACATTGCAGATTATACGAGATATGGTCATGACGATTCCTGTAAGGTTACGTATACGGTGCGGAAGTACGGTATCGTTAAGTGTACGCGGTTACATAATATGCATATCTACCTATAATATTTAGTCTATTTTTGTGTGCAGTAAAAATGTTACGAATGATTATTTAAAATAATAAATTTCATTTAAATATTTTTCGTATTTTACTGAGCATGACCACAATAAGATTTATTTAATTAATAATAACACTGCAGTGCAGAAAAATCACGTCGAAAACCGATATTAAATTAGCTTTTGATTAGCAGCACTATAGAAAGCACGATTAGAGATTTAATGTTTTGAGCTTATAGTTTTATTAATAAGTATGTAAGTTATATACTGTATCAAATGATCAAAGAAAAATTTATGTTTTCTATTTATAAAGTTGCAATCCAAAAAATAGGATCTGGATTCAACTCGATTTAAACTAGTAACCCCCGGAGTTAAAAGTATGTTAGGTAACTAAATTTAATTCAGCTTATGTAAAATGGTTTGTTAATTCACATATTTTTAAATGTGTATTAGAAATAACTACAGGAGTACAAAATGCATGTGAATGGATCACACTACAACAACCGAATCAGGATTGCGATAGGTATTAATTCAAATTAAGGTAAATCGGTCTAAACTATGCATATAAAACGTAAACTGGTCTGATACAAGTGTATTATGTTAATACGGTTTCAGACGTGTATGTATACTAATACTTGTACCCTAATTCAAATTGATTCAAAACGAATACAGTTAATTCGAATTAATGGATGCATATAAACAAGGTAGTTAACTACAGTATAATGGCCATAGCCCATATTACATCTATATGTTATCATCATTTTTTAACGGTACCAGCCACCAGAACAATGATAAATATTACACAGTAAAATTACATATAATTTAGGAAAATCAATAAAATTATTTAAATCGTTTTATAAATAAACCCCAATTTAAGTTTTTTATTTTAGATATATTAATATTTAATTTCTGTGTATTAAACTATTAAATTTAACTTTCAGTTAGGCCCATTATTTTTAATTTTACATGGTAAACTTTCGTGACATTTATAGAATTACGAATTCTGGATGCCAATCTGAAATTACATCTAGCTGTTTGCATTTCGTTTTACAATTAGGCACACAATAATTAATGAAATCGTTTTAATACCAAACTCACTAACCGTGTAAAATATAATATGTAAATAACGTGTAAATAACAAAACTAATGTTTCTAAGAATTCCACACTACTAAACGGAATAAATGATGATGATAATTTTAATAAAACATATAAATATTGAATACGGTTCCTACGCCCTAAGGCTACAGTAAGTATAGTATACATACATATGTTCGCACTTACACCTTGCAGACATACCTACTTTTAACATTTAACACTAACCACCTACATTATTTCATTGAACGATAAAGTAAAATTATATTAATAATTGACCTCTACGGGTGCCTAACGTGATCGTCTTTATATACTTACTATATTTATCGTATTTTTGTTACTCATTACTTATTAGCATATGATATTTTTGATTCTCAATAAAATAATGACAATAGACAAGCCGTAAATAATATTGTAATAAAATCGCAGAAGAAAGAACGAATTGGTATACCATACCAATAAATTAGGTACAATGTATGCATGTAAAATTTAACTGACCTGAAATCACTGGGCCGGTAGCTATTCGGTGGGGACTTTTCTTTGCCGTAAGGCAGGACTAGATAATCAGACATGAACGTCTGATAGCTACTGTCAACGGAAAATTTCTTCGATTGACTTCCATTCTCGTGGAACTTTCTCTTCAGTACTCTCGACACTATTATCTGAGTACCCGGTCGGTCTGGCATCACCATAACCAATGGGCCGTCGCGACCTGCGTAAATGCCGCTACCTCCTCCGCTCATGGACGGCATATTGTAACCAGATGCTATTAGATTTACATCGTTGGAATATGCCCAGCCGGCTTGTACTGAATCGGCTTAAATATAATCATATTCATTATTCAACAATAAACATTAAACAACACTTACTATAATGTTACAATAATGTTTTTCAGATCGAATCGGTTTTATTATTATCAAATGTGTGCGATCTCAATTGTATTTTGTATAACCTAATGGGTACACTGTCGAATACATACGTTAGACGAAGATATTGAACAACGTACGGATTTTCATAATATAGCGTATAATTATTAATATACTAAATTACATAACAGAAGTGTAATGCTCAGACATGATAAATCTATAATCACATATTCTCAACACGAACAAACTATATCTAAAACGCATGGAAATTCCAGTACACTTAATAAACTAGAAGTTATATTTATATTATAATATCTTAGTGACGTATTATAGTAAGTTTATCATACCTGTCAATAAAGGAATTTCTGAAAACCAAGCCGTCGAATAAATAACATCCTTGACACCAGTTTCCCGAATGAGGCGAGCTGCAGGATCTTGAAACATTATGTCAAAGCATATGAACATACCAAATCGTACTCCAAAATCAGTATCAAATGTACATAGCTCTGATGGATTGGTATGGTTAAATGCAAATTCTCTGAACAAGTTAAATTTCCGGTACCTGAAATCATTAAAAGGATGTCGATTTTAACAAAGGTTTTATAATGATTGTAGTAACAATGTACCTGGCAATGATTCTTCCTTCTCTGTCAAATACCACGTTCGTGTTGTAATAATAAGCTAAATCTTCTGGACACGCGCTGTCTTCTTCTGTCTTGCAGTATTCAATTTCTGGTAAATTGACCACCACGTACATATGATGAAGTCTAGCCGCGCACGAGAGTTTAGTCAACACCTACGTACAAGACGTATGTATCAATATTAATTATTAAGACGTGTGTTAATTACGTTCGGCTATCAGAATTTCAGTTGAATTATTTATTAATATATTATATTATATTATCAGAATATCATATAATAATAAGTACTAACCGTACTGCAATGTTTTGTAAAACACGGGATTGTTTTACTTTCCGGGGAAGGGATTTCGGTCAAATAAGGTCGCATTTCTTTTCTATCGTCAGACAAAATGATTCCAGTCAACCCAGCTTCAGGGAAAACTAATATATCAACATCCTGTAACATATTATAATCATTACATTACATACTATTACGGAAAACTGAATTAAAATATTTGGTTCTAGTAATACAGATATAAAAATTTGCCTTTTATATGTTTTTTTCTTCAATTACTCAAGATAAGATATTTTTAAAATTAATAAACCTTATGGCTTATACTTCATAATATGAAAATAATATTACAAACTTTATATTGAAGAAAGCTACCTATATCTCTTATCCACTAATACTACTATTTAATATGTTATATATGTTATTTAATATATTTAAATTTGTATTTAGGTGACTAATCACCTAAATTATTATTGTCAAAATATAATTATTTTATTTCTAATATAGTTAATTCATGAGTATCTTACCTCCAACACAAGCTTTTGCTTACAGGAGGTGACCAAAATTAATATAAATGTTATGAAAAAATGTTATTGTTTGTTTGCAAATACACTACTATTATTATTAGATACTATTACTTTATCCTGTAACATATTATAATCGTTAATTGTTCATTTACATAATTTGGATCAATTTATTTTCGTACTGTAAATTACAATTTCATAATTGCATAAAGGCATGTCAAGTAATGTAAGTACACAAGTACCCTTACAATTTGTAATTGTATTTACTAAATTTTAACATGTTTTATGATATGTACATACAATGGAATACATTTTTATACTTTTTTTATTGAAATTTATATTTTATATTCATATATATAAATATATGAATACGAATTTCATAGAAACAGTATTACCTATAAAGAGTTAAAACTAGTGTATATATTATATAATATACAAATATACAATAACAATTTATGAAGTTGTTTGAAAATAATATGAAAAAATCACCGTTATTAATTAGGTAATGCGTTTTTAACATATTATATTATTATTAACTTAAAATTTTACTTACATATTGACTAGCATGATGAATAATGTCTTCGTACACAGGTAAGTTATTCTGTATCGACTGCAATGGATTTGATCCTAACTTGGGGTGGTATTCGACGACAGCCGCAATGTAATGTTGGCTGTTAAATCGTTTACTATTAGACGTTTCATTTCCGCTAACCATTAGAGTCAGCTGTAAATATTAATACAAACAGATATAATCATAATTAGTATTTTATAAATATTCAAACCAGAGTCAGAGAACGTTTCAAACGTAGAGAAGATATGATTATTGCTCTGATATTTTGCTAAAATTTTAATATTCACCCAAGTCTTGATTGATCCTAATTAGAATACATTAAAAATGTAACAGCAAAACTTACTAAACAGCATTTGAACTGATTATTTATTTTTAAATTTTCAGAATGTTAAAATTGTAAATTGCTTGAAATTTGTAGCTGACCACAGTAGAAAATGTTAATTATTATGCATAAGTATAAAAATATTTAATTATAATAGCCATTTATCTACGTTTATACTTAGTACATATTCGATATACACCAATAATAATGTAAAATATAATGAATGATTTTTATTGTTTTATTTATTTGATTTAAAAAAATACCTATAATTTACATATTTACAATGCGTACTTATGAAGAATAATTTCTTTATTAACTAACAACTATAACGAAAAGTGATTGATTTGAATTTGATATGACGTATTATACGAACATTTATTTGGTTATTTTTAATGAGTTTAAAGTAGAAAAAATTGCTCTGTATGTGATTCTATATGCAAACGAATCATTTGCATAATATATATATATATATATGTACAACTTACCAAGCATATTAAAATAACGATTAGTAGAGGCACAATCATAATGTAGTTGCATAGGAATTTCATAAATATATTTTTGGTTCTAAAACATATCAATTTTAAGTTTATATTATAAATTATTAGTGGTATTATACTCATTTTAACTTTATAGTCATACTAAGTTTAAAAATTTACGACATACAAAAACAGGTAATTAGATTTTTTAAAAATGATAATTGTTTTTTATTGAATAAAATAACGTATTGAGTAATTGATATAGGTTAGTAAGATTATAAGCCAAGCATAATTATTATGTTTTTAGTTGAAAATTGAAATCCCCTCTCGATTAAATTATGAATACATTTATGCACAGATTAAATTATATAATGTATATAAAAGCGATAATTCAGACAAACAAACATCAAGAACACGATGAGGTCAACTTTACACCGTTAATCACGTTCTTGATGTTTGCGTAAAATCGTATTTTTTCATATAAAACTACTTAGATTTTAGATAACTTAAAAATGTAAACAAGATATATTTATAATTGTTTTGCACTTAATATAAATGGCCAATGATATTGTGGTTAATAAATAGTATTATAATAAAATAGAGTACCTACCAAACCTACGTCATACAGTCGTTGTTAGATAAATTGAGACGGCGGCGGCGGCGGCGGCGGCGAAGGTGGCGCGATAACGGAAAACCAGTGGTTCTCCGTAATTTAATATTATTATCGAAAATACATCAATAAGCCAGTTTTTAGCAGTGTAGGGCAACCAGAACGGGAGAGAGAGTACAGAAAATTCTGCAGAAATTTTTTAGCTCTGAGCCGGGTTTGAACTGGTGACTGCACGCGTCGTAGCCAACTATGTGACTTTTGCACCACACTGCCAGCGACTATATAAATTGGGCTACACGTACAGAAAAGCGCCGCCGCCGTCGTCTCAATTTATCTGGCAACGACTATACGAGGTATAAGATAATATAATGTGTTAATATAGATCGAAACAGGATCTTGTTTACGATACACTTTATTATAGTAATTTAGATATTTGAGATTATTTGATAAAAAAGAAATATTCATCATAAAAAATAAATAATTTTTCCAAATAGATGAATAATTTTATTATTCCAATTTACCTAATAGATATGGAATATTCAAAAATGGTTATTTTTTCAAACATGAAATTACGATTTTCATAATTTTGTTTTATTTAATTGTTAGTTTTATCCTTGACTATATAATTTAGATTACTATTTAGTTACTATTTTACTATTGAACTGCATAGTAATATGTGACTGATTTTTAATAACACTGTTAAAGCTAAAATACTAAATAGGTTTACAAAACAACTTTACCATATTTTCTCGTTGGTATCTCGCTTTTCTACGTTGATTACGTAGATTTGTACACATAGCACATTTGATGGATATCATTAAATTATGTTTTACTCATTAATTTCAATACACCACAATATACATTAAGCTTACTTACAAACAATGAATATAATCACTTAATACATATTGAACGTTATTAGTCGATATCAGTTTCATAAAAAACGGTATAAAAACAAATAGTGTATACTTTTAACGATAATAATGTTCGAGATGAACTTTGTGTTGTATAATAGGTTTTTTTTCTTTAAATGTTTGATAAAAATGTATATTTGTGTGTGTGTGCGTGTGTGTGTGTGTGTGCGTGTGTGTGTGTGTGTGTGTGTGTGTGTGTGTGTGTGTGTGTGTGTGTGTGAGCCTGCGGTGTACTCACATGTATTTTATAATAAGTGAAAATTGTAAGCTTAAATTGTACCTGCATACCACCTATATATGTGTATGTAGTTTAATTATGGTTTTAATATGTTTTATCTGATACTTTGTGTAAGTGATATATTTTGTACTAAAGAGTAGTGTCGATATACCAAATGATGCTTGCATTTATAAATTTGTTTATTTTTTTCATTGATCCAAAAGCCTCGACAATCATGATCATTTGCTTGGGGTAGTAATAACTAATAAGTGATGGAGAGTTTGGTGTGTAACTACCTATACCATATTGGTGAGTAAAGTACTTCGTAGTAATATTAAATTGAAACACGCATGTTATATTGCATGGATATTGCTTCGTCACTATAAACTCGGATAGTATAACCCATCCGAAAGTTAGCAACGCCATATGGAATTAAACCGCAGCACTAATTAGTTACTTACTGCGATTACTAGTTTTTTATCTGAACATAGCTACTTATACTGACGTTTTTTTAATAATGTATTAAACAAAACACATTTTATAAATATCAGAATACATTAATCTTTCTTACAAATTGATATAACGTGCAAACATGTTCTGTTCAAGATTTGAAAATAAATATAGTTATTGGCACATTATTATATGTTCACTGTTTTTTTATTATTATAACTGTGATAAAATAGTTATTGTGGAGATATATAGATATATTTATTGATATCTCCCGCAAAAATATCATAAAATTAGTTAATGGATCATTTTATTATACATTTGTGATAAATCAACGAAAAACTCTCATCATGAGTTTTAAATAGGTTAGAATACAAGCGGACCTATCAAACAATCAAGTAAATGTGCGAAAATAAATCCATTTTTTTAAAAAAAATCCCCTCGAATTCGTCAAAGGCGCCAACAGTACCAAGCTTTATACAACAATTTAATCAATTAAAATAATGGACTTGCTTCATCTTTTAAATTACAAATGTCAAAAAACGCCAAAATGCTTGAAGCTCAGTTTTCTTAAAAAAAAAAAAAAAAATAAGCATCTCGCATTGCTTCTTGTATACATCTATATTGTTATTGTTTATTAATTATAATTTACGTTTCACAATTACATTGTTGTATTAATAAGATTGAATTTGCTACTCCAATAATTACGTGCAACGCGCTGCATTGTTTATCTAAGCCTTTAAGGTCATTGCTTTAATAATAAACAGATAAGTTATAATATGCTATTGATTGATATAATGGTAGTCGATAAAACGCACTGAAGAGGATAAATGTAACTATAAAGGATATATTCTCACATTTATCTCTCGTAAATGCATCTTGGGTAGTCACTGTAGGTACATATATATATATATATATATATATATATATATATATATATAATACATACATATCCAAAACAACAGGAAGGTTCAACTGTTTATTATAAAATTAATAGTCAGGCATATCTAGTATATATATAAATATTTAGAAGATACTTTTATTCGAGTATGTCCAACATTGTCCGTGTACCCACTCTCATTTATTTTATGTATATCTAAAACCAATAATCTACAACGCACTTTTATCTTATTAATTATTAATTAAAAATCATATCTACATATATATTTTTAATATTATTATTTTATATAATCATTTAAATAAAATAATTTTTAATTTTATAAGTATTCATAAAAATGTGTATATTATATTGGATAAATCGTATATGTAGACTGACAAATAATTATCGTCAAAAAGGTGGAGGCTTTTAAGTTTTTATAATTTACCTAAGTATACCAAAAAATACGAAGTTGGTATACTTCTTTTGTAGTTTATATACAAAAAAAGAATCATGTTTGAATTGCATTTAAAAGAAATCGGAAATACAAATATGTACGCAGGTTAGTACCCCTATTGATGATTTATCTAGTTGAAATTGTTATAGAGACCACACGCCACTCTACAAGTACCTTAGAATAGTAAAGTAGTTAAATCATTATTAGATGTTCTAAATACGTTTCGAATCATTTTAATTTAAAAAGTTTAAAATCGTAAACATTAAAAGTAATTATTTGGAATATTTTAATGGAAGTTTAAATACCTGTATTATTCGAGACATAGCATTTTTATGAAATATCAGAGAACAAATGTACCTACCTACATTTTATTTTCGAATAAAAACTTAATAATATCTTTTAAGTCAAATAACCTACTAATAGACAACATACCTATATTTTTTCAGTAGGATTGAAATAAAAAATTGTCTTCAACTATAGGTAGTTTGTTCTAGAGATGCCAGCAATACTGTTACACTTGCGAAATACGAATATATCAAACAAAACCGAAAGGCGATTAGCGTGATGCAAGTTAATAAAGGTTTATCAAACAGAAACTATATAACACTCTTTGACTCGCTGTGTAGCGATAAAAACATGAAAAAATGAATATCATCATTAGGACACAATATTTATAACCTGAGAACAATCAAATCTTACAATGATGATTTAACCATGTTCATTGTATGGTAATGTTGAAGGAGCTAGGTAGGTGATTATCCAACCATGACACTTTTTGTTACACCGAAAACAATTTCAAAAAATTATACGAGTATTAAACGTTGGTACTTAATTTTCAACAAACTATAGAGTGATTATACAAATTAATTATTAATCATATTATGATAATGACTTGTATAATTTTGTGATTAAATTATCGGAATATTACTAAATAGTATTTTATTATCTTTTGTATATATGAAAAAAAGGCCATCTATAGACTACTATAACCTTTGTGAGTCTTGCTGATAAACGATGATTGTGTACCATATTAATATTGCTATTGATTATAATAGTCAAAGAGTCAAACAATTTATTCTAAACATAAATAATTGTACTGAATTTATTATTGATTATTTCAGATTGCTGTGATTTTAATATTTAAATAGAAATGATATCTACCTATATATAACTTTAGTAGATATTATTGGAATTAAACATTATTATGTTTGGGATTTAATTATTTTTTATGAAGAATGCATTGTTTTTATTTAAATAACAAAACTAGTTCTAGCGATGCATTATTACAGATCATTATTCATTACATTACGTTAGGTCACTACTTACTAGTTTGGAGAATAAGTCAAAAAATATAATACTGGGTATAGCAAAAATGACCAGCATAAAAATGGCCTTCAATAAAAATTACTTCCTAGAAACTGCTGAATCTTTGGATAATACACTAAATATACACTTGATAAATATAACAGTGATTCAACTGACAACCAAATGAAAAAACGGATAAATATATAGAACCTCAAAGAAATTCCAATATGACATGGACAATTAATTATTATTGATGAATAACCTTGATAGTAAAAGGCTGGCATTAAGAAAATAACACTACAAAATATTTTCTGCGGAAAATACAAACTAAAGCAAATTTCCTTCATAAAGATTCTGATATACATATTATATACATATATACCCATTTATTTGTTATTGAGGATAAGACACAAATCACTATAACTTCGCGTCTTGGCATTACCTTTGTTCTTATCAATCAAGTGTTGTGATTGGTGATGGAAAAAAAAATATATTAAACGGTAAAGAACTACGTAGTGTACTTATACATAACATAATTTATAATTGATCTTTGTGTAAATTATGATGTAAGTAACTGAATGTAAGTTACTTTAAGTAACTGAAAATCCATTTGTTTAAAAAAAATTGTTTATAGAAATATTAACTATAATATTTATTTAATGTTAATTTGTATAAATGTATTTTTAAAACTATTAAAAAAATTATATTATTTTATGATGTATTCTGACAATGAAATACTTCCTGGGCATATTTAAAGAATATACTCAGTTTTCATAATTGAAAAATCAAAATTTTAAACCATTATTTATACCTTAAGAATTTATTATTAAGGTATATAGTTTTAATGTGTGTTAAATTTTTCATTATACTCAATTATACTCATTGTTGATTTTTATTATTGTAAATAACTATAATAATACAAGTCATTGACACAATGACATCCTAAAAAAACCTTGAAGATATTGAATGTAACAAGTCATACTAAATTAAAGCAATCATATTAAAACCAATTAGGTATAGTTAATAAAATACCTATGTTTAAATTTAAATAACATTATATTTTTTAATAAATTTGTTGTGTTATTTATGTTTGTATAGTATAAATATAAAGAAATAATACAATCAAAAAATATTATTTTATAAAACTATAAATAGAGCTTGAAAAATAATAAGCTAGGGATATTAGTAATTTAATATAACTTCATAGTAAAACACTAAAACTTAATTATTTGTGCACCAGTTTTCAATTAATATAGAATTTTAATCATCATTGACTAATCAAAATCTTTAGAGGAGAATTAGCATTTAATTTCACTGTACTTTAATCTTTGAACAATAATTACGTAAAATGTAAGGTTTTATTATTGCAATTTGTTTCTTCCGCCTGGCATATTATGTACATTTCAGTTACACCTAATCTGGTTTTATAATTATAAACTTAAAAATAAGTGAGTATAGCTTTTATTTTGTAATACAATTTACATGATCTCTTTTGAAATTTTAAAAATAATCAAAAAAAGGAATTTTAATTTTGTTATTTTATAAATAAAATATTGAAAATATCTTATTAAATTAATTGTTCTATATTTATAAATAGTTCCAATCTGCTTTTAAATGAAAAATAATTTAACTTATCAATTATATGGAATGTGTGCATAATAATATTAAACAGGGAGAACAAATTATTCTAAAATGTTTTGGTAGTCAGTTATAGTCTACGTAGTGTATTTATTTTTTACGAAATGAACCATATGGATACTACGATACACAAATTATATTAATTACATTATATACCTACTTAAAAATTATCTGATATATACATTCTTGAGTACTTTGTATATATATACATACTAACTATTTAAATTAAATAGACTATTCAGCTGATATAATTTATATTATAATCAACCTCTGATAAATTATATACAATATACTGTACTTTAAAAGAATATAGGCATGGTGATTTGTAATCCCTGTGCATCACACGTGCTATATATAATATAATTTACGCGTATTCTATATCCAATGTAGGGACTAATGGGAAATTATTGATATAGTAATTAGTAGCAGGGTGCAAGTTTTCAAATAAAAATTCGAAATCATCACAATGGTGGAGCTAGAAAATATCCAGCCTTAGATGATCCACCATATAAAAGCTTACATATTTTGATTTTTCTTATTTTGTTTTGAGTTAATTCGTTTTAATATAAATCAGTAACCAGAATTAGTTTTACTACCAAAAATAATTGAACTGTAAAAAGTAAAAATTATAAATCTAATACTAAATGCTACTTAATATCATCAATAATTGATTAAAAGGTTTTTGTTTAATATACATAACATTGCTCAGTTTTTTCCAGTTTGTATAATATGTGCATAACTGCATAAACGTAACATCCATAGTAAATTATACACAATTTTTATTTGCGTTGAAATATTAAGTACACATTTATGATTTAGTCAAATGTATAGTACTAATAAATAAAATAAAATTACTAAAAGGTTTAATAATTGCGTAAATAATACAAAATGTATTAGAAAGTTAGGGACAGGTTTCGATTCTAAGTAGTCGTTTCAAGTTATAATACTACTATGTCTATAACAGTGATAATTAATAAATTTTTAAACTACTATTTTTAAGAAACATAGAATAAAAACTTATGAATTTCTTATAACATTACATAAAATATTAGTCAAAGTACAAAATGCAAAACTATTTAATAAGTACAATAATAAAGAGAATATTAAGCATAGATAGGTAAGAGTAAAATTGGGGTTTTCTGTATCGTGTCTAATTTTTCATTGCATACAACTTTTTGGCTAAATGTTGTAAACTGTCCACTTTTTAAATAATTAGAAATATATATATAGATAGCTAAGTATACATTTAGGTTTAGTATTTTAAAAATTATACATTTTTACTATCACTTTTTAAATTTTGGTATGCATTGTTGATATATTTAAATAGACTTTAATATATTGGTATAAGTAAATAACTAGTTGTAATATTTTATAAGACAAAATCTATTATTTCTTCTAATTTTTTTTTTTTGTACATAAAATTATAAAATATACATATTTAATTTATTATAAAATATTTATTTATTAGTATTGATTTTAATTAAAAAACAAATAGGATTTCATCTCAATAATTATACCTCTGAATTGATTTTTGAAAAATAAATTAGAAAGTGCACGGTATTTAATTTAATTTACGGTCAAATAATTGTAATATTCGCAAAAAACATGGCTATGGACGAGGAAATTAAATATTGTAAATATTGTTTTGACAAAATGTTCTTACCTTACTGGTGAGTTATCCTAGTTTTTTTTGCAATGCACGTAATATTGTTAACTTATTTGATTGGATTGCTACGCACTGCGATCACTTAAGTCGTATACTGGCATGAGCCGATCGTGAGAATGGCCAAAAGAAAATAGTAAGAAAATGAATAAGTCTATTTTAGTTTTATTATTGAGTCGTTCACCTTGATTGTTGATCAAACCAGGAAATTGTCGCGCACGCGGATCATAGCGAGAAGTAAGTTGCGTACACACATAATAAGTACAACAACACGTTTTTACGTATTCTATACAGTCATACAGATGACCCATTGATGCCGTAGAAAATGTTGAAAACCACCCATATCCATTTATCTATACCGTTTAGCCTTCGTGGCTTCGCGTAGTTATAGTCACATAGTTCATTATAATTTATAGTTACTCATTTGGCTACGTTGGGGTTATATATTACTGAGTGTTAAAGAATAATAATTACTATAATGAAATACAACAAATACGTGGAAAGCATATTATTAAGGTTATCCATTAATTAGTACTTATTTACGAACTCATAATAAGAAAATATCACTAAATACGCGTTAAATTAAATGAATTGGCTCCAAAACGTAAACAATTATTATGTCTTAACGAACTCTTATGAACATAATAATACTTGCATATTTTGCTGTGACAGGTCATCGGAGTTGTTTTTGTTATTGGACTCTGTTTTAATGTAACCAGTCCCAACGCAGTTGTTTATCCTCTAGGTTCAAACATTGCTAGTGGTTTTTTTCTTATTGTGTATCGAATATTTTTTAATGTTACCTATATGACTATATATTAACCAAAATACAAATTAAATAATTTATATGTACCACGATAATATTTATCAATAATAATTTGTTATTCACAGATAAACAAAACTAAAAATATTAACTATCACGGGAGATATTGCAATAAGTAAATAGTAAAATACTATGTAGTAGACATATATATATGTTATGTAGTATACGAGTATATGTAGTACCTATGTCGCGGTAAACACTTTTTTTTTGCATGATCAAAATTTATTAAATTGTATGAAAAACAACAGATTTAATGTGAGAGATATTAATTTTTTTAACTAAATTCACTGTAATATTTAAAACCAATTGAAATATAAGGAAAAATCGAAGATTGCCATCTTTAAATATTTATAAAATAATGTTAATTATCTTTTGAAATTGTTTTACATTTCATGCAATATATATACAATAATAATTCTTGATTTAATCTAACATATACAGTGGTCGAAATGGCTCAAGATAAGTGAAGGGATTCAGATTTCCTGATATCATCATAACATTTTTCATACCTTGTATAGTATTTTTTTTTTATAGTTCACATTTTGTTTATGCATCAGAATACTATAATCTTTTTCTATCATAAATAATCTTAAAAATTAAACAAATAAATAACATATTTTCAACTTTAGTAGCAAAAAAACTGACAACTACAAAAACTAGACAAAATAAGTAGAGGGATGAAAATTGTAAATACAAAAAAGTAGAGGGATTAAAAAAGTGTAAATACAAAAAAGTAGAGGGATGTCATCCCTCCGTATCCCCCCCACTTCGACCACTGAACATTTAAGTATAAAAGTTATTTTAAATTGGAGTGTGACTGTTTTTGTTATTTTCATACATCATCCATATTATAGTTAGGTATTAATTTATTTTTTAACGACTGTAAACCAAATTTTTAAAATATTCGATTTGATTTATTATTTCTTAAATCAAATCGAATGATAATATTTTCTGAGTTAAAATGATAAAGCAACATATGAGTAGAAATATCTAGTAATTTAATATGTAGATGTATAATTTAATTACATATACTATTATACATGTTTTATGTTTCAAGTCAATAGTCATTATTTACATAATCGAAAGATTTCGGGAGAGATCCTTGTCATGTGCAAGGGTCAAATAAGATAACCATAACCGTATGCTGATTTCGAGGTTTTCTCTTTTGCACTCATGTATTTTCCTATAGTTATGAGCCAAGTTCCACAGTTTTGTTTAATCTATCGAGTTGTTTTATCGAAATAGTTTTATCTCACTTTTTTTAATCCAACCGTCATCACTAGATACATAAGATAAAATTAAATGCAACTTTATTTTATTATACGTTTGTTCCCATTATATTTTATATTATAAACTATATATAAACATTGATTTTATAATATACAGATAATTTAGGAGAGTCTGCGTGGACGCAGCCACATGATATCGCTGCAATCGTTGCATCCAACTTAATAAAACAAGTTTTCAACAATAGACAATTTTTTCCTTTTTATTTTATTATTGAAAATATTCTATCCTGTTTCTGTTGTTGAAAACCTATTTTTATCAAATCGAATACAAAAGATTAGGAACAGCGACGTCTAGTGGCTGCATCCTCACGTACTTAGGCATTATCAATTTTAACAATAGGATGACGTACTTATCTATATATTACCTATTACAAACGAACATGTTCAGTGGGGCCCATTATATTTCCGCAGAAGTAATAATAATAATGAATGTTATATTACTTAAGTATATTCTTAGTTTTACTTGTTATTTAATATAATATAAAATTTATCTATGTGTAGTTTGTTTAGAATTGATATCTATTGAAAAATGAAAACGTATATTGAATTAATTCCATAATCAATAGACATTCATAATAACACTCGTAATAATAAACTATACTGTTCTTTCACTAACCATTTATGAACAGTAAACGTTCTTCGAAAATAAATCAATAGTTAGTAACTATGATAAATATAGATTTGGAATAGATAGTCTAAAAAATTATTTAATACGTTTTTTTAAAAATAAATAGTATAAAAACCTTAATTAAAGTTTAAAATTAATTGTCTCTCACTCTTTTTAAACAATAAGTACATTTATCTATTTATTAAATATGTGACCACTATTAATGGTTTAAGTTTTTAAATGTAGCCATAAATACCAGTATATTTATCTGCCAATTAATCGAAATGATTTATAATAGAGGGGATCTTAAAAATACTATAGTGACGCTCTTATGTAGGTATATTTGAAAAATAGTTTTACTAAAATCAATTAAAAATCGTCTATATACGGTTGTTTATATAGGAAATACTTGGGTATATAAAAAATAAACCTAATGTAATCAAATGGTTTCCATACACAGTCTTTAATAAATAATAATTGTAATTAATATAGTATTTAAAAAATGTATTATTTATGATAATACGTAATACGAACTACAAATATATAATAGTTATATAATTATTATCGTTATCTAAAATAGTTATATTACACATTATGCAACTTAATAAATAATATTAACTGTATCCAAAATGAACATTTTTATTAAGAATTAATGTATTTCATAATAAAATATATAGTTGTATATTGTATTTTTTGTATTTCATGGCTCTCATGGACTCATGGTGCCATAAATATAATGTTATCACGTTCCCTTATTCAGGAATTAAGTAAATAAATAAGGTCAAGTATCAAATAATATGTCTGAATAAATACTTTTTATCATCCTAATTGCAAATTGTCCGCCCAAAAAAGGAAAACCAAAAATTAACAATCAATAACAACTTAGATGTTTACTTACATCGAAACATATAATCACATGCGACGGACATATATCAACGCCTTGTCATTTTGATACCAATAGTTTTTTATATTTTATTAATTTTTTTTTTACATACACTTATGAAATTATGGTCATATGCGTCATTACTTCATACCTACGTCAATAGCCTTATATACTTATGGAACAACTATATTTTTTATTAACAGTAAAATACCCATATTATTTAACTTTGGTCTGATATAAATTATTATTATACATAATATAAAATTAAGAACTATGCGATAGTTTTTCGTATAACAGACATTATCATATAGTTGAATTAAATTGGTTTAAGCTTCAATAGCAAAATAGTTTTTATTTACCACAAATAATAAAATACAATTTTAGACCACGATTTATGTACATTATTATAGACTTTAACTGTCAATAAATATAATTTCAAATTATAATTGTTTTTAAGTACTCACATGTACAATCAATAGTTGAATAGTGTACTAGTATGATAAAGCCAAGCATAAAAAAAAATGTATTGATAGTTTGTAATAAAAATATATAAAACTTATTCCAATTCAAAAATATTTTATGATGTACTAAATATCTGATGTTGATGATAATGAAAACAAAAATCAAATAACCAAATAGTTTCTAATGCTGATTCAATTAAAATAGATACGGGAATTGTATCTTTGGTTCCTATAATATAATTTTAGAAACATATTGTCAAATAATATTACTGTACTTACTACCTACTACAATACTGAATAAAATATAAACATTATTAACGCCCTCAGGTTGTGGCTTCGATTTCATGTTTTAATGTACAATTATCGAAAAATATACGGAATACATTTTTAAATATACTTATATTTATGTATTATATACCAAGCACATTTCACGTATAGCAAACGAATTTGTTCACAGTGTTGAACACAAAATAGGTACTTGTGTAGGAATTAAAGTTTGACTGTTCATATTGTCCATGACGTAATTAAAGTAGAACACATTACGTACTTTAATTATAAAAGTCTTTGTAAAGTATGTACGATGAAGAAAATACAATTAATGAACGACCACCATACTAGCATCTTAAATAAACTACACTGGGCAGTAGGAATGTGCATTAAAATTCAGTAAATGAATCATAGCGAAAAAATTGCTGCAAAAGATAGGGGCTTATAATAAATCTAAAAACTCAAACTGGTATATCTTGAGAGACATTGGGTTACTGAAATCGTCCAAGGTTCGATCTCTACATCTAGTTTAGCACGTTTAGAGCTTGCACAAAACGTTTAATTAATTACAATTTCAAACCACTTTTACCTTACCTCATTTAGTGCTCGCGTCTTGGGTATTTTCATTTCCAAATACGACCTCCTATCCAAGGAAATAGCAGTGGATACCATTTTCAACAATCTCAAGTCACGTATTTTATTCAGGAGCTGGATGACATTTTTGACTAGCATCACCAACCAGTAGGTCTTCCACGTTCACTGGCATTAAGTTACCAAGAAATGTACTAAAAATGTAAACTTTTATGAAAAATTATGAAAAAATAAAATAATAGTAATTATATAATTAATTTTCTGTATTGTTTTTAGTTTTTCTTAAAAATACGTTGTATTACAATCAATATTATTAAGTATTCAATATTCATAATTGACCAAAACAATTATTATTATTCGATCAATATAACAAGCACATTATAAACTGGCACTAATAAACATAAATCGAAGGACAAATATTTCAGTAATGTATTTTCATTTTTTTTTATGAATATAATTTCTATTGTTTTAAATAAAAATTTTTTATTGAAAATGTGTACTATTATGGGTTTAAAAAGCCGGAAATATGAAAAGGTAATATAGATGTTATTTCAAGGTCTAACAGATATGTTTTAATTCTTGAACTCTGGAGCTGTTAAAACCTGTAAAATCATGGTCAATGGTAATAAGCAATTATAACTATTTATAACTGTTGATAGAGTAGTGAGATTTCAAATTTCAAATTATTTTACATTGCTAATGTAATTTAATAGTCGTCCCTCACGTACTAATGCTTCAATCGGATATGCATTATTGATTTACTTATAAATAAATAAATTATAATTATTAAATCGTACAAGAGTTAACAATATTCAGGTAAACCTAGTAATAATTTAGGTAGTGAATATTTTTATAAGTATAGGTATAACAAATGAAGCAATGAAATGCACGAAAAAATCAACACTTCTTTGTAAATTACTGCTAAAAATTACTTTGCATAATGACCTTTACAGCGTGTATATAATATTATAATTGTAAAAACTATATGATAGATTTTAATTAATTAGTTTATATTTATAAAAAATGGAAAAACGGGAAACAAATTATGCATTATAATCTCAAAATAGTTAATTTTATTTGAGTTAGTTGTATGAATATTTTGTTAGAAATTAAGTCCCAAAGCATATAATTATTTAGATAGAATATAACTAAGTATACAAGAGTTGGGTACATTTTATTGAATCAACGTAAAAAAACTAAGATATAATATTTTTTAATATCATAATTCATAATATTTATAACATTCATAGTAATTGAAAAAAATACGCATTGATTACGTTGATATTTACGCACATTTGGTTTTAACAAAATTAATGAGTTGCGGCCAATGGACAACTCCTTATTCACGTCATTCAAGCCAATTTTCACTGTATAACGTCAGTAGCATATTAGGTTTACTTTATTGGGAGGGGGAAATTAAGAGCAATTCAATTAGGGGAGGGGAGGGGTGAACGGAGATTATTTCAGATTTGATAGTCTAGAATAAGTATATATAACATACGAGTATTATGTCATATTTAATAATTGTAATAATATATCGATATTTGCTCTTCAAACGTTTACAAAAAAGCGAATGAAATGTATTTCAATAATTTTTGAATGGTAGTAAAAACAACTTTTGTGGAATCTTCTATTAAATTTTTAAGTATTATGTCCCAGTACAATTTTTTTAATCAAAAATTATAAAAAAATAAATAAAAAAATCAAATATTTCAAATTTCTATGAATAATTTAAAGATTAGTAAAATATTTAAAAAAAAAAAATTACCAAATTAAACCTATGGTAATAGTTTCAAATTTCTACGACTTATACGTTTTGAAAAATAATAAATATTTAAAATTTTTGAGGATTAATCGTTGTTATAGGTACACAATTCCAAACATTCATCAACATTTTTTCTGAAAGTCCATTAGACATTTTTTATAGTTATTTGAAGAAAAATTTATGGATAACCTTGAGTCAAAATTTTGATCCATAAGTATAAATACCAAAACCTTTATGAATTTTCAACTAAAAAATAACTTGCAAATTATCGTGATTTTGCCATATTTAATAAAAATTTGAATTTTAGACGCTTGAAATAAAAAATTATGATTAACGATATCCGATTTTTATAATTACGGTAATTAAAACTTATAATAAACTTTGTCTTAAATTTTCAACATTTTTTGGACAACCACATTTCTTTTATTGATATTTTTAAAAAAAATACTTAGAAAAATCGAAAATTGAAATTGTCTATAAATGCATCAAAAAAAGTCAAAAGACTTCGAAAACTTAACCATGTATAGAAAACGTTAACATAAATATTTGGTAAACATTTCAACCATTTGCAGTTTTTTGTTTTTAAATTAAAGCAAAATAAAAAAATGTATTATGTCAACAATTAATTTTGCATAAAAATACCCATTTTCCGTAAGTTTTTATGGTTTAAGGTATTGAGCATTTTTAACTTTTGACATGTCTAATTACCAACTACTAACTAGATTCATTTTCCTCTCAGGAAAGTTGCTGTATAAGGAAAACCAACCGAATGCATTTCATGTGGAAAGATGCTAACGGTTAAAGACATCAGAATGTAGATCATAATATGAAGAAGAAAAAATAAGGAACACAAAATAGCCGAGAAACTATTTGAATCAATAAATTGGTCCTAACCTGACCTAACCTAACCTGAGAACATCATCAAATGCTTCTAGAGCACCAATACTTTTAAATACATTTAACAATAATAAACACCTAGACATAAGTTTCCAAATTGTAAATGTTAAATTAACCGTATAAAAATATAAATCTTGTAGACGATGTAATGTAAAACTATTCATAAGGAAAATCTAATGACCATTGCTGTCGAAGCTTAAGTTCAATAAAAAAAAATCTGTTTTTAGTAAAAAATAGTATCTTGAGATTTCAAACCTTAATAATTATTTAAATATATATATATGAAATATGTTACGTACCTCGTACCTACGACGACTTAACGAGTAATATAGGATAGTTGATCAGTATAAAACAATTTGAATTTGAGTTGTTTATTTTATTCTTTATTATTTTACAAATAAAATAATAGTTACAAATAATTTTTACTATTTTTATCAAATATGCACCACACAAAGAGTGCAGTTGAGAGAGAAAAAATTAATTTTATTTCTCAGATTAGTACGTTAGGTTCGGATAGTCAAACTACACTATTGTTGTTTTTGTTATCTTGAACATATAGTTCAAAAACATTTTCACTAGTACGTAAACAATGTGATAAAAATAATTTGGCAATAATTACACTTACACTAATAGCAAATAACTTGATTGAAATAAATAATGATTAGGTGTATTTTGTAGCATATACGATACAGGAAATATTATATAATAATAATTGAAATAATTGGATCGATTAATTTTTGTAAGAAAACTCCTAGTTGAGCGTTAATAATTTACAGATTGGAAAAATATTGGCTAGTACAGCGAGACATGTAAACACAATATTTTTTACGTAATATGTATAAGTATACTAATTATCATTTTACAAGAGCAATTGGCTTGTTCACGTCAGTAAAAATCGTAAAACGTTAACTTAGAGCGGGGGTCGATCATTCTAGGCATATAGGTCGATCGTTATATAAATTAATTTTATCATTATCGGTCGATTCCATAATAAGTAACCAGATATATTATTATTATGAAGACACAATAAATGATTATATTTTTGAAGACCTTTTTTTCTGCTCATCAAACAAATCTCTTACTGAAGACCTAAATTATCCTGGATGTCGATCACCAGGGACTTAAAATTTCGAATGTAGCTCATTTGTTTAAAAAGGTTAGCTCTAATTCTTAGAGTAACAATGATTAATTTATGTTACATATGTACCCGTTTGGCTATTACACGGCGGGAAACAAAACATTTTTGGCTAGAACAATGAAACCGTTTAAGGTTTAGCCATGTGAAATAAAAGAATATTATTTTGTATATTATATTTGAATAATAAGAACATGATACGAACATGATGAATGCAGAATTTACATGTCAGTAAATTAATTTTACTAACAAGTCGACATTGAAGAGGGATACACCGAGTTCCGAGAGACACCAACACAGTATCCAGCTAATATATTTTTTTACACAAAACCATCTTACATTAACCTTGATTTGATTTCCTATGGCGCCTACACCTTTAACGCAAATTTGAGGTCTATGACTCCACGTATTTACAAACGTGTTTCAGAACCATCGAATTGTGTAATGCGTAATGAATAAACGTTGGGCGTTGCATTATTAGTATAAGATGACGTCCGTGTCTGGAATGAGTATTTGTTAAAATTGTATTCCAAATAATGTTCCAAAAAGTACTCTTTATCTTTTGACGAATTTTTAAGTAATTTGGAATTTAATTATTTCATTGTTCAAATTATTTACAATGTTAAATCAAAATACTATTCTAATTTCTAATTACAATAATGTACAATAGATAAATAATAATTGGATACCTCAGCTAAAAAGTAGTACCTCTTTTTGATATAAAATTATGTAATTAATATTTCTGAATACTATGAGCTAATAGTACCTACCTCAGTCTTCAAAAATAAATATTTTAAATCAGAATGAGAATGTAAATTTTGACCACCCCGATTGGAAGCATTAAAATTCATCCTCTTTTATTGAGTTGTGGTTATTGTTTTGGTATCAAATAGATATCATTGCTTATACATACATTATTGTAGCATAAATGAAGATTAAGTAGCTACTTAGACTTTTAAAAAAACTATTACATTTAAGTACCTATATACGAAACAAAAACAATATTTTGGTTTTGTTATACCTGAATGGCTGAATATTTAAGAATTAATCTTTAAGGCCGATTGCTTAATGCGTTGATGACATTTTTCGAAAGAAAGAAGGTCCACGTCCACCACCTGATCGTCACCTATAATAAGTTTAATAAGTTTAATTATATTGTAATAGTTATTTACTAAAACAAAACAATGCTAGTGTAACTACAATGTATTTGATTTCAAATTAATTGGTTTATTTGTCACGACCAAATAACGCGTCTGCAGGTTTTTTTTATGTAGGTAGTTACTGTTTGTATATGTTATTGTTTATTTCATATCATGATAGTTTTTAAATGTTTTCAACAAGCGGTTAATTTATTGTAATCAATGGTAAACAAGTTTATAATTATTGAAATGACAAACAATTATCGGTATACATAGGCTAATAATTACGATTACAACAACTAGTTGTGTGTGTGTTTCTTTTTTTTTTAAATCGGCAGTTTTTGACACTTATGAGTTATACTAGTGTGTTGGTACGATTGGCCTACAGTGTTTTATTAACATTTATTATTTTATAATTATTTATTTATTTTGTTGATTACAATGAGAACTAAAAAAATTCACCAAACGTCGTATATGAATAAAATTACAAGTGTTTGATCAAGTGAAATTAAAACACCCAAGTGCTAAGAAATAAAATTGAAAGTATTATTATTTTTTATATATATTTATATATAATATATAATAATATATTTATAATTTTATATATATATATATATATATATATATGTAAGTTATTCAGTTTATGAATTGATGCGATGTTCACGTGCATTAACCGGAAATAAATAATTATTGTTCATTGATCTCGGTTTCACATTATCTTTCGTGTAAGTATATTGTAATATTGTGTTACTTACTCAGTCTTAAAAATATCTTCATCGACTGTGTGTTAGCGGCGTGCTGAACGTAGTTGCTTATTCTACATAATATAAACTACGATTAATTTTATAACACGCGCGCAACATGTTTCGAAGGTATATGTATGAAAACAATTCACACGACTGACGATTCATTGATAATTATTAATTACTTTCAATCAATTCGTGCAGTGTTCATTATATTTTTGTTATCAACTTACTGTGTGCGATCGTAACATTGACCGTTTATAAACAGATTTCAAACCAATATGGTTAACAAACGAAGAACCGGCGGTGAATTGACTTCATTTCAATGACAATTTCAACCGAAAATTAAACAACACTCAACTGACACTAATTCAGTTATTAATGCAATACAAATTACGTATAACGTGTCGAGTTCATAACATGCGCTATTTCCCTGTAAATAATATTATTATAATATTCGTTGTACAATAACGTTGCGGACGGACGAAATCGAAACGACCGGCGAGTAGCTGAATCACAACTAAGCGAACCGCAGTCGCTAATGTGCCAATGACCTTGGTATAGGTTACACGAGATCGAGCGAGTGAGATATTGAACAAAAGAAAGACGGATATATTTTGTATACAAACTGGTATTATGTTTCCTGTTATTCGCTTGTTCACATCTGTATTACCATAATATATTGATATGCATTCGTATTTTATTTTGCATTAGACTTCTAACTCATGAGGCGGACGATGCCTCCGCAAGCCCATAATCATTATGCATTGCACCCATAACGTAATATTAATGTAGAAAATTTACGACACTTAAAAACTATAGTGTGTACTTTGGTTCGAATGATTAATAATTAACCTTGTAGTAAAACCTATACGTAAAGAGAAATGATCGAAAATTCCGATAAAACTATGCAAACAAAAGTTTTAAGTGTCCAACATTGACGCGTTGGTTGTGATCATTTCAATGAACTTGGTTTAAAATAATTTATTCAAAAAACATTATTTTTAGAATATTTAAATCGATTGTGATGTGCTTGATTCGAATGTTTCTATAATACAAACCGTATAATATACAACAATTATAATAATGAGTAAGGAGTAATGACTATTGACTAATGTATAAATATGTATTTCACATAGGTAATGTATAGATAAAAAGTTGATTAGATATAGTTTCAAGTTTATATATTTTGAATCATTATCTTTATTAAATTGTACGGTTACAATTTTCATTGACATTAAACATTTTTTCTTTTTAATTACAAAAATCTATTAAATATTAAGTAAGTTTAAACAATATATAGGTAAATATATTTTAATAATGATACTTTGGAAATATTTTCATTGTACTTAAGTATTATTAAAATAATAACTAAATATATTTGAATTGTATGTAATGTACCATCTATTCAAGTTTTTGCTTTATAACTAGGTATATTATGTGTTCTCAATAATCAAATCTACCATTTGATATTTATTATGTTTTCCAAAAATTAATTCCAGTTATTAAAAAGTGTTAAAGTATCAATTTGTTGATATTATACATAGTATTAGGTGCTTTGTTAAATAATTTATTTATGAATACAATTCAATAATTTATTATTACGTTCAATCATACGTTCTGGTTAATACACTAATGTCTGACCAGTTATAATAAATGCTATGATACATACGTGCAAGTTGGCACGGACAGGAGCTCGTTCAGTACCTGTGGAAAACATTAATATATCTAATTATATGTTTAGGTTTACGACTGGTTTACAACGTATATACATATTCTTTACAGAGAGTATTAATTGATGAATTTTAAAACATATACTGGTTAATGTTAATTATATCGTTTTTACATTATATTTAGTTAGCGTTTGACTTCATCTTGAATACTTGATTGTATTGTTGTGGTTATTTCACCCTGTTTGATATGTCAAAAAGAACTTATACCTGTAATAGCTAGTGTGATAAATTAACAGCTGAGGTCAATTTGTTGAGAACTATAAAACCACCATAGTAAAAATAAAATTTCTGATGACAGTTATAGTTTTTAAAATATGACTAATACTAATAATAGCATAAGTACGTAATTTTTAGTTGAAATTAAAAAATTTGAAATTATTTAGAAAACTCAAAAAACCTATATAACTTTATTCATATATGTAACTATTATGCATTTATAACTGTTGTTTTTGTTAATATTATCGGTATAATAAATGCATTATGTGCATAAAAAGTACGTTATTTTACGTTTTAAAAGCTGTAAATTCACAAAGAAAATTTAATACTCTTATTACTTAAAATACTCAAATTGCATAAAAAAACGTATTATAAAAATATATTAAATATCTCATATCTAGTTTCAATTAAAATCAGCTTTTCCAAAAACAATCATTTATTGATTTAATATCAACACATAATAAGTAGAACTGAATATTTGTATTATAGTTAACTTGATGACCTATACAAAATTTGAACTAGTGGCGTATACTAGTTTCCTAGAAGGTAATGCAGTATTGATCAATTTATACCTACCTATCTACCAATATGTTTACACCAAATTATCTTGTTTAATAATGCCATCTGTAATCACTTCAGCTGAGTTTATGACCATGGAGTATAATATTCTACATGTGCAATATTTTCAAAGTACAACATTTTCATTCAAAATACACCCACCCCAAACCTACCCATTCACCCAACTATTCTTGACAACCCATGCAGTTGCACTACTTAGAGTCCCAAATATACGCCACTGATTTGAACTATGCATGCTTCATTCCCTGTAACAACCTAAGAGCCCGAATCATTTATTTCGTTATAAATGTGAAACAACGAAATTCATGACGCACAAGGCACAACCATTGGGTGTCAACGTTTAATCCAACTTCTCTTATTTCACTGAATCAGTTTTTTTATCATAAGATAAGTCAATTACTAATGATTTTAAAGTTAAAGGATTAAACTATAGTTTCTACCAAAACATAAAATAATAAGATACGCCTAATTATTCAAAAGCATAAAAGTCTATTATATTTTATAAATATAATATACAATCGGGATTGAACATACCTATTATAATTATACTAAAGTCCTACGTCCTTGTAGTATAAATCGAAAATAATAAAAAAAGAATGTGGTACGCTATTATATAAAATTTGGAAATCACTGGTTCGGAGTATAAAATCTAGACAATAAAATATATTACTATATATATATATATATTCATTTCAACTTATAAAATATTACACATGCGCGAGTCACCAAGTCATAACAGTTCTCTTAATCTGAGAAAATATTTTTGTGTATTATTTTTTATGCATTTATTAGGGCCAGATGTTTTGCTGAGATGTACAATTCTTCAAGACTAAAACAATAACTAAAACGTACAGTTTTTTTTAAAACGTTTAAGTAAGTTACGTCATCGGTAATAATATTATGTGATTTATTATGTCCACGCGTCAAAAATCTTGAGAAAACATTCAGATACATCCTGAAGAAAAATTCAAAGGTATAAACAATATATGAGTTTTTTACGTTAGTTTAATAAAAAAAACATACAATATTTAAATATTTACTTCGTCTACATACATAACAAATAATACAATATTTCAGTCATAGCCTTGGAAATTGGCTGTTTACACATGCATTAACATACGACCGGATAAACATTTATATTTATTTTATTATTATTTCTATTTTTATTTATATAATAGTGCATTCGTTTTCATTTTAAAATATTATAAAATTTATTGTAGCGATAGTTCAATGACAGTTACTTTAAATAATAATACACAGAAATGTATTCATGCATTGGTAGTTATTAAATCGAAAAATATTAACATATAAGCTATTGCTATTTGCTAAGGTATTGGTATGATTATTTTTGACTTCAATAAACGCAAACTAGTGTTGAATGATTCATAAATATATTGAAAATTCAAAAATTGACCTAAAATATTTAAAATGCTCTTAAAGTATTAAGTATTTAATTTTAAATATAAATTGGTTTGTTTTTACATTCAACATTTTTTTTTTCTAATTGTAATATCATTAATTAATGATAATATATTCATTCGATTTAAAGTTTAAAAACTTTTTAAAATTTTATTATAATTATAAAAGAATATCCTTTTACTGTTTTGATTAGTTTGTTGAAATTTTATAAAAAAAAAATGCATGAATTGAAAACGATTTGGAACAGATACACTGTTTTAGAGTTTAAATATAAAAAAGAACCAGACGGGGATTCACTCTGCTGTACAGTAGGGGGTGTAGTGGACCCCATTCATAGAATTGGTCATTAATAGGGCTGAAATTTATATGTAATAAAAAATGCTTATAACTTATAACTTATACTTTTGGATAACCTTGGGTGAAAATGTTGAACCTTATTCTTATGTATAAATAACAAAAGCTCTAGACATTTTTTTACTACAAAAAACTTGTAAATTATCGTGATTTTGACATTTTCAAAAACATTTGAACTTTCCACGTTTATAAAAAAAATTATGACTAATGATTTTTGATTCTTTATAATTGTGATAATTATAATTTATAGTAAGCTTATAGGTATTAAATTTTTAAGAATTTTTGAACAACCAAATTTTTTTATTTTAAATTTAAAAAAAAACGATTTAGAAAAACTGAAAATTTCGATTGTCTATAAATAGATCAAAAAAGTCAAAATACTTCAAAAAATTAACCGTGAATATAAAATGCTAATATAATCATTTAGTGAGAATGTTAAAAATTTGCGGTTTTTCGTTTTTGGTGTAAAAATGACTGTTTTTCGGTAATTTTTTTTCTGATTTTTTCTGACGCTTTTGAAAATAATCGAAAAAGTCTGACATGCCAAAGTATCAACGAGATCCACTTCCCTTCCAGTTGCTGTATAAGGAAGTCGAAGCATTTTACTGCTCCAAAACGTGATGATGGACACAAAAAATATGTAAATAAAAAAAAAACGCATATCATTGTAAAATCAATATGTTCATCACTCCGTTCAGAATATTATATATTCAAGACCTCTTGTGTACTAGTACACTCTTGTATACTAGTAATAATGTGATTTTATGGTCATTATATTAAAATTAAGATACGTAGTCCAATTATAAATTCTAATTAAAAAATATTATAAATATGTATAAATAGTATTGTACATTTTATGCTCTCCTTAATAAATCGTGATTCGACCTTCTAAGACAGTTTTCATAAGAATAATCAAATAAATATGTTTTGTTGTAATTTCCATAATTGTTCAATTTATTTATAATTTTTAAATAAATCATCAATAATGATATTCAAAATTAATTGAATAATGAAAAAAATGAAAATGATCAACCTTGTTGATAAGTGTCAAGTATAAATATGCAATAACTGTTCATAGACTTTTACTTGGCTTACCTTAAATTAATGAAATTATTAGTGTTATTATTATTAATTCGAAGAATTTATGACAATTACAAATCGGAGGTATCATAAAACGTTTGAATAATAATTTAGGGTTTAGTTTTAATTTATTACGCTGTTTAAATAAACAATGTTCTTACCTATATAAAACAGATTTGTTCCTAATTCGTTAATTAAACTTAGAAATTAGAATCAATAAATTTTTTGTTTTTATATAAATGCTAAAAATAAAATATTCAAAATGAATAAATAGATACCTACACTCAGATGATTAATATTAGTCAACTATTATTATTATTGTAGTATTCGCAATTATTAATAATTAATTGGTTATACTTTTAAATAAAAATACATTTGAAAATGTTTTGATCGAATTATAAATCCGTCGTGTTAACTACTACAGATGGTATTAATAATGGCTCAGTGATATATTTTTACCGGTCGATCTTTGAATATTTTAGAAGCAGTTTTTTGAAATCATGAAACAAAATATACGCAGTTAGTGTAGTAAGAAAAATTAGTTGCCTGTTAATTGGTATAGCTCGTCTATTTTGCAATTATATTATCCATTGTAATTTTTTATTTTTATTTTTATTTTTAATAGCTTTTAGTGTACAACTATGATAGCTCAACAATTATTAACAATAAGCAATTACTATCGATTATAAAATATTGTATAGCCGTAACAAAACAAAGATAAAGAGTAAATAATAACTTATTACTACAAAATGCGGACGGTTATTATTCGTCACGGTTTTGACGGTGACGGTAAAATACTCCTTTGCAGCTTTTGTACCTGCGCGATAGTAATGCTGCCTATCAAGTCTTCCTAGGGCGGCCGCAAAACTTTTTAAATCATGTCGTGACTATGTGCACCTTAGGTTGCATAACTCGCAGGGTTTTTCCCGAACGTTCCAGATACAAAATAATGTTGACATAATGTTTCAATAATAATTATTATTATACCGTACATCTTACTGTAAATTATATAGTATATTATTTTTAATTTTCTTATAGCTTTTTGAAGAGTAACTTATGGATACGATTTAAACATATATTATACAAAATTTGAACATTATGGGCTTATAAAAAAAATTTGAGTGAAACTATTTCCAATTTTTTTAATTTACGATAAGTTAAACTTATAATAACCGTTGTATTAAACTTTCAAGAGTTTTCGGAGAGCCAAAAATTTTTATGATGGTTTTTTATATAGTCACAAGTGTTTTTTATCGGTTTTTTAAAAAAAAAGAACTGGATATGCCTTGCTCTGCTGTACAGTTATGGGTGGAGTGCACCTCGTTCACAGGATACCATCATTACCATGGATTTGTTAAATTTAAATGCAATGATAGGTATCATTGTATACGAATAACAATTCTGAACGGAGATGATATGTTGGTCTAAAATGGGTATATATTAATATAGTATTTTAAATTTAAATTGAAATACAATATAATGTATGTATATAATATGTAAAATTCAATAGTATGCAATTTCGTTTCAATTTAAATTTCAAACAGTCATAAAATTTTTTTTAAAGTCCAGTAGAAATTGTTTTATAGATTTTTGAAGAGTAACTTATGGATAACCCATTGTTAAAATTTTAATTTTTAAGAATAAACTGAAATTTTTTTTATGAATTTTCAACTACAAAATAACTTGCAAATCATTGCGATCTTAACATATTTTATACAAATTTGAAGTTTATGGACTTTTAAAAAAAAAATTGAGTAAAATGATCTCAGATAATTTTTAGTAACGATAAGTATAACCTATAAGTAATAATAAATCTTGTATTAAATATTCAAGAGTTTTCGGAGAGCCAAATAAATTTTATAGATATTTCAAAAAAAAAACTTACAAAAATCGAAAATTTAAATTGTCTATAAATAAGTCAAAATATGTCAAAATACTTTGAAAACTTAACCATGTATAGAAAACGTCAATATAACCATTTGGTGAAAATTTCAAATGTTTGCTTTATTTAGTTTTTGAGTTAGAGCAAATTTCAGAAACCGATATTATTTATCAGTCTAGAATATTATACATTATATTATATTTTACATGTAATTTTATGTCAATATTCGCTGTTCAAATACTTATAAAAAAATATTGTAATTATGGATTTTAATCATTTTTGAATGACAATAAGAATTATGTTTGTGGAATCTTCTATTAAAGTTTCAAGT
Source organism: Chaitophorus viminalis (assembly GCA_025469195.1). Lineage (NCBI taxonomy): Eukaryota > Metazoa > Arthropoda > Insecta > Hemiptera > Aphididae > Chaitophorus > Chaitophorus viminalis. The sequence goes on from JAIPRK010000921.1 coordinate 74,994, forward strand.
ATTTTGTATAAGTCAAATTTTTTTTTATCAACGATTATAAAAAAAAAAATCTAAAAAAATCGAATATTTCAAATGCCTATAAGTAGCTTAAAAATCATTATAATATTTTGAAAAATATATGATATAAAGAAAATTGTAATCGTAACAGCTTGTAAAAATTTCAAGTTTCTGCGACTTATACTTTTTGAATTATAACAAATATTTAATATCATTTGAGAATAAATCGCTATTTTATGCAATTTCGTAAAAATTAAAATTTCAAACAGTCATAAAATTTTAGATTCTGAACGGAGTTTTTTTTTTTTTGTGTCTGACGACCTATTTTTTAGCACTAAAAATGCTTCGAATTTTTTAAACAGCAACTTTCCTGAAAGAAAAGTTAATATAGATGGTAATTAGGCACGTCAAAAATGCAACTTTTTCAATACTTTTTAAAAGCGTCAAAAAAAAACGATAAAAAAATTACGAAAAAACGGAAAATTTTACGCAAATTTACGTTTTGACAAAATACATTTTTTTTAAATGCTCTAACTCAAAAACGAAAAATCACAACAACTTGAAGTTTTCACCAAATCTTTATATTGTTGTTCTTTATACATGGTTACGTTTTCAAAGTATTTTGATATATTTTGACTTATTTATAGACAATTTAAATTTTCGATTTTTGTAAGTTTTGTTTTTTTGAAATATCTATAAAATTTATTTGGCTGTCCAAAAACCGTTGAAAATTTAATACAATATGTATTATAAGTTATATTTATTGTATTTAAAAAATATCGGAGATCGTTGAACTGAAATTTTTTTTATCAGCCCATAAAGTTCAAGTTTGTATAAAATGTGTCAAAAATTCAAAATCATGCTAATTTGCAAGTTATTTGTAGATAAAAATATATTTATACAAGTGTTATTTAGATATATACACCTGCTCGTATGCGCTACGGGCACTTTCAAACTGTACTGGAACAGAACAATACGAAATATAATAATTAAATTAGGTTTTTCTAGAATAATTTCTTACAATAATGCTAGTTTGCCAAGCACAAACAACAATATTAAGTAGACAAAAAAATCATAAAATAAAATTAATAATAATTTTAATTTTTAGTTTAGTTATTTTGGTCTAATGGTTTTGGTTTTGACAAGAAAATGTTTTTCCAAGTATGAAATAAAATATAACTGATTATACTAACACATATTAAAGAATACACGTTATTTCTTTATTCGTATGGCAAAAGAGAAAATAAATAATATATAACATTTAATATTATTATAACAATTAATAAAATAAAACATTAAAAAGGAAGATAATAAGCATAACAATAACAATAAAAATAATATATATATACAAATATACATATACTCGTTATAACATTTTCTATAAAAATAATATTCCAGTGTTGTCTCTAAATGAGTTTTAATTTAAAACAAAATATTTATGTTAATTGCAATGTTTGTTTAAATGCATTTATGACAATAACGTCCAGTGACTTTTGATCCTGACGGTTGTATTTAAAAATTCAAAAAATTGAAAATAATAACTTTCGATATTTACAACAACAAAAGTTTAAGTATCTTTTTAATACATTGCGATATATTTCATATTAAATATTATCATATTAATGCAATGTATATTCTTTTCTAAGTCGATTAAATTTTTGATAAAAATATCATACACTATCTTATCAGTTTAACGTTATAGATATAGCAGGTCATTGTTTTCTAGCAAAAGCAACAAGATTTTTGAAATTTGATCAAAAAAAAAATGTTATAGAAATATGGAAAATACACATTATTTTATATACATTACTCTTGTAAATTGTCAAAATTACGCAAAAAAAAACAAATCATTGTGAATCGTTAATTTTTTAATTATTAAAAACATAATGAGCATTTGTAAATATTATTACTACTATTATCTAATATAATATTATGCTTATCTATTATCTTCATTAACTAGAGTAAAGTCAATATTTCTACTTATATTTTAAGCACATAAACTACTTTATAAAGTCTTATTTTATAAGTAGAAATATGATAATTTTGTTACTTGAAATACTTACCTAGGGTGCAATACTATATAACGGTCACTAAAGGGATATTACGTTCGTCCCATGCTCTATTTAGAATCTCTACGAGGGCCATTGGAATTGCTTCGTTCTAAAAATTTGAAAACAAAGCTAACATTTTCATGCGTAAGAATACAATTTGTAATAAAATATTCGATCTTTAGCTTTGTTTCGTTTTCTCCGTTGTATGATATTAAACGTATAATTTAATATTACTATATGTTATTATATGTCTTCGCCCTGACCATCACCATAAACTTAACTGGAAAATATTAAATTTGATGACTTGTGATTTAATATTCACATTGCTAAAATAAATATGTACATTTTATTCATTAAAAACTTTTTAGTGCTTTCGAGTTTCAGGCCGTTTCGTATTTTATAATATTAATATTTATGTAAAATGTTCCGCTGTTTCATATGACGATTATTTCACTATTGAGAGATACTAAAGGTATATAAATGGGACGGCTTCAACCGAAACATGCACGTGATCTCATCTTGATTTTTTCAGCGCATACCTATGTTTAATGCAAAACTGTCATCTAAACTCATCTTAGTGTGTAATGTATTTTTATAACTCTTATTCGTATAACAAAAATAATTGAACTGGAACCGAATGTTGATATTTTATTCAGTGACTAAACAAAGTCATACATAAAATTGTTAAGGAAAATGTATGTTAGCTTTGTACACAATCATATCAATAGTACTTAATAAATGGGTATATTGCATTAATATCATGTGTTTCACCCACTTATACTTTTAAAAAGGCAATCAAGTCCATTCAAGTTCATTGAAATTCATAATAATACAAACATCTTGGGATATTCCGTATTTTCTATTATAACGGAGTGTTTTCAATACTTACCTCTGTCGTTAGGTGTTTTAAAGTTCTAAGGGCTGAAGTACATGCCAACAATGGGTTTTCTTTTCATTCAAAACTTACCCAACAGCCAACATCAGTTATATCACTTACGCTCGCTGTAAACATCGTCTTTATAAAATAGAGATTTGATAGTAAAAATATTATTAACAAAAAAAAAAAGTGTTTCAAAAAGATATAAAAATTTATCTTTAAAGGCTCAATCGTAAGGATATTTCATTATTATTGCATGTACTTCATACAATAGTGTGATAAATTCTAACAGGGTATGTAGTTTGAATTTGATTAAGTACATATATATATATATTTAATTTAAAAATTAATTCAAGCAAACAATGTTATTCTCACAGAAAGTATAGCATTTGAATCAATTGAAATAACTAATATATTTTACATAGGTACATTATTGATATTTTATATCATAAATAATTATACAACGTCAGTTATAAATGAATTTAATTTTTGATACACATTCAAGATCAATATATTATTATTATTATTATTTTAAATCTAAAATAATACAAAAAAAAAACTTTAATCAACTTCTTAAAAGTCTTAGCAAATATTCGGCGATATCTTCAATCATACAGTTAAGGGTTTATTTAAAAAATGTAGAGTAATATATAATTTAGTAACGTTCCCGAAAGACTTGTGAGTATATATCATAGAAGGAGCTTTGCAATTAGTACTTCAGTACTATATTTTTATTACATAAATCATATATTAGCTATATTATTATTTTAATCCTGATATGATCTTAAAATAATTTATGGCCAAACTGAGTAGTACACAAATACTAAACGAATGAAACTGTATACCCGTACTATATATATATATATATATATATATAAATGTTTGAATATTAGCTAAGTGCTTCCATTAAAAAATTGTATTTTTATTTTTATTTTCCTTTTTCTGTTCTTAACATTTACCGGTTATATACTTGATTAATAGTTATACTAATTATTATATTATTATTATTTTAAATATTACTACTACACGACGCAGTGATGTAGACTAAATATTGATATATTTCAAAGGATTATGCATCCTCGAAGTAATAATAAATAAGTAATGACAATTGGTTTTATATTTTACAAAACAAATATTGAATTACTCGTTTATTCGTGATTGGTATCTCAATATCTCAATTATTCATGGTTGTGTTTTGGTTTTTTTTTTAACCATATTAATCATATCTATTTTTTGATATATTTGTAATACTTTATACCTGATTATTATATAAATAAATGATTTTTATTAGTCATTGTACAAAATAAATTGTTTTTTTTTTTTTTATTTTGGATTCTGAACGGGGTGAATGTATTTTACAACGTAGTGTGTCTTTATTTATTTATTCATTTTTTGTGTCTGACGCCACGTTTTAGAGCAGTAAAAATGCTTTGTATTTCTTATACAGCAACTTTTATAAAGAAAAGTGAATTTAGATGATACTTGGGCATGTCAAAAGTGAAATATTTTCAATACTTTTTAAAGCGTTAGGAAAAACCATAAAAAAATTACGAAAAACCGAGGATTTTTACACAAAACCACTTTCTGACGAAATAAATTTTTTTTAAATGTTCTAACTAAAAATGATAAACCACAAATACTTGAAATTTTCTTCAGATGTTTATAGTTTTATAGTAGCATTTTCTACATATGGTTAGGTTTTCAAAGTATTTTGACTTTTTGACCTATTTATAGACAATTGAAATTTTCTGTTTTTCTAAGTTTTTTTTTTTTAATTACCTATCCACAGTAGAGTGAGTCCCCGTACAATTATTTTTATCATAATTCTTACACTTAAAAATTGATTTTTAAAATTAAGTTAGCCAATTTGTCATTTATACCTAACATTAATATTTTAATTAATGTAGGCGTAGGACAAAAGCGGTATGCATTCGTAATCATTTGGTAATATTATATAAGTATCTATAAACAAATAATTAATTTAAATTTATTGTGTCAATTTGATTTATTATGTACAAAATAAAAGTTATAACAATTTCATATTTTTTTTTCTATTTATGTTTTAAATGATACACTTAATCTGTATTAATAATGTGTTATATACTGATAATGTTATTATTAATTATTATTGTTTAATGTTTGTGTTAACTGAAATCAGTAATGTACTATTATTAGGTACAAATAACTTAAATTCTGTGAAGGAAATAATTTCTTAAATATATACCATTGCCAAATAGGATTTTAATACTAATTGTATTAGTTTCGATCCTTATAGTTTTATGTACACATATTATTTAATGTTGCATTGGTGTAACTTAAATATATTAAATATAGTATTTAATTTTATAAATTTATTCTTGTCTTTGTTTTATTTAAAAATCACGGCCGTAGATATAATATGATTACATTTGAAAGGTTTTTAGTACTACTTGTTAAACGGAAATAAACTGTATGACAGTATCCTGTGTTTTAACCAAAGGACAGACGTCAAATTCAATAGTGCCACAACTGTAATGACCTTCAACAACGAAACTGGGATAGAACATCCAAAAACCTTGTTATTACACTTATAGCAATAATAGCTTAAGGACTAAGGTTAATGATGTATTAAGCCATCAATTGTAAAAATGTGTATACATGTATTTCAATTTGTATATTCAATATTTCTACGTATTTCTATAACTTATATGAGTAGGACGTAGGTGCTTGAAAATTATTAAAAAATAAGTTGAATTGTGTTCATAAATGTGATCATTTAATAATCATAAATACATCAAATAACATAGAAATAATCAATCCCATTAATTAACATGATTTAATATTGATTCGCATACAACTATTAATATTGATTATAATATTTGAATTTCACGTTAGTAAAGGATTTGGGAAAGTAGTAAAAAAATTACCTATTTAGATTTTTATATAGGAATTAAAAAAAGTGGTAGATTTGTATAGTTATGGTTGTAATATTGTTATTATAACTTTGTTACTATGCTCGGTGCTATTGTGCTTTGTGTGACTGATGTTGTTGATATTGTAGTTATATTAGACGTTTTTTCCAATGCGTTGGGCGAGGATCCCAACTGTACTAAAATCAATAAATACGTAGCTATTGTACCCATAATCTGAAAATAAAATAATATAAGTATTATAATAAAATATTTACTTCGTTTACTATATTTTAGCTTACCGAAACAAACATTTCAAAGTCTAGATAAATAAAACCATAAATTACAAATTCAATTTTATGGTCCAACATCTCCAAAATAAACAATTGTACCTAAGAAGAAAAATATTAAAATATTAACTAAAATTATTACTTATTTAAACTTTTGTTTTCTTTGTAAATAAAATCTGATTTTGAATAATTTTTTTTTGGAAAATGAATAGTATTTAATCGAAATTTTTTTTTGTTTATTAAAAATTTGCAGTGTAATACAATCATATTACATTACTCCACTATCACTTTAGGTGTTATTCATAATCATAATTAAACAATATTATATTTAATATATGTGGTAATTTTGTTATGAATGAATATTTTTGCTTTTATCTATTTCACAATTCCATTAATCATTTGTCTAATATATCTTAAGGTAGATGATCTGAATATAGGTTACAGTATCTGTTATCTATATTATGAGATTTATCAAAATTTATTTTAGTTAAAGTAATTATTTTTTTATTTTTATTATTCATTAGAACATGTTTTTCTATAAAACCTTTTATTACAAGTAAATAAAAATAATAACCATCTATATCTCAAAAAAATGTTTTGATATACAAACATCAAATCAAATATATATATATATATATATATATTTAGTACTGCTACTATAAATTGTATATATTCTATATCTGTAACAACCCAATCTCGGCAAATTACTTTTATAGTCGAGGCCTAATCTGTAAAATAAAAATAATTCTAAACGTTTGATTATATTTTAAGCTTTAACTAGTTAACTAAATTTGATAAACAATTTAAATTGTATAAATTATGTAAATTTAAAATTACTATAGTATATATACATATATATATATTTGAACTATGAGATTTCAGCTTTTTAGATATGTGTACTTTTGTTCATGTTTAATATATTTGGATACTCGATTATAACGTTATTGGCAGGTATCTATGTCCCGAACCAATTCAGTATAATTTCGGATAGTCACGCATCCGAAAACTATTTAGTAACTAAAAGAATGATTTAATTTAATCGAAACCATCCAGGCGTTGACCAATCGACCATTCCATCTCGTCATGGCCGCCATGCCCCATATAGTATATAATATACGTATTTTTAAATTGTAAACTGTGTGTTATGTGTCTATCTATTGAATCTAAAGAAATATAATAGTATACAGCGTGCAAATGTTAATAATAACGTACCTTTCTTTTTGTGAAGTTTATTTGATGATATTCATTAATTTTCTTTTGAAATGTGATACTTAAGGAATTGGCCTAAACAATATATTATTATATGAATATTAATAAAGTCCAAAGATTTTAAGTACACTAATAGTTATATTTTTACAACATACTATAATAATTATAATAATTGTTGAGTCAGTGAATGCATATATATATTAAAATATTTAGAGAATTGTATATAGTGTGTATACATGCTATAATATACATAAATCAACTATCAGCTTTGTTTGTTGGACATTTTATTTTATTGCCTTTTTTTATTAGCTTTAAGTGTAGCATTAAAAAATAAAAATAAAGAAATAATATCAATTTTATATATATATATATATATATATATATATATATATATATAAAATAAAAAAAGATATAATATCTCAAATTATATTTTGTATAATACTTTAATTATATTATAATTATATATCCTATACATAACGCAATACATACTGTCACAACTAAATAAATGCACCGTAAACTCTCAGATATCTTTTAAAACCTTTTTTCTTTGACTCTGTTAGATTACAGTGTAAAGTGAACTTAATAAAACCGTGATGAATTAATATTATTTTCGCTATTTATTGTCAATAAGTATTATAAATTATAATATTATCAATTATCATTATTTATTCTAATAAAATACATGATTTGTGTAGTCATGCTTAGTCGTGCAAATTAGACGAAGATGGATGCATAAATTATTATAAGCATTACCAATTTTAAAAATTTTTAAATTTTAACATGGAATTATATTTAATATTTTCGTGTTTAATATGGTTTTGAAATATATTGCTCTTCTAAATAAATTTTCAGAGACTAGAGAACACTCGGGCTATATTTATATACGAATGCTGTATATATGATACACGGTGATTACGGGATTCATATAATAATATATTTATACATACATTGGAGGTAATAAATTATGCATTTATAGTTTTTACGAATCTCAGTAAATAGTTGTTGATTTAAGTGCCATCATTGATGTTTTTTTTTTTTATGATATTAAAAACATACAAAAAAATGTTCTGAAAAACGCTGAAATGCATAGAAATTAATTTAACATCAAAATATAAAAGCGTAACCATCATCTTTTCAAAAATAAATATTGAAATGAAATGCAAAGCATTTAATATCTATTTACTACGATGAAAGTTGTTGTAACGATGTAAGTTTTTTTTTATTTAGATTAATTTCCAAGGAAACGGGTTGGAGGCAAGCGTGTATCTTCGGTGCTGTCATCTGGCTACGGCCAATGATTATAGTAACGAACTTTGTGTTTATTCAGTCCGTGTGCCCACAAACGCAATACCTGTTCAACGGTCGTATGGCAAGCGTTTATGATGAAGTACATCTGCAACGTGCGCATGAGTGAGTCGTAAAGAAAGTACAGAGTGATTCGGATGGTGTTTGTGCCGTCGGACATTAACGTGTTGAACGCCGAGAGCATCATGAACGTGACGCCAAACACGTTGCCCACGATGTTGATGAACAATTGCGTCTGAAACATTCGCGTTACCGTTGCGCAATCGTCGCATATGTCCAGGTACGCCAGTCGTGCGCTAGACATAGTGAACCCAGCTAGGAAAGATGCCGAAACCGAGCTGAGCGTATCCGTTATTTGGGCGTTCAGTCTGTACAACACTCTGGAAAAACACAATATAAACGGATCGAGATGTTCAGTTTCGATTATTATATTATTATTGTTATTATTATTATGTTTCGTGACCAGAAATAAATTAAAATACTGCAGTAGGGGTATTTGAGGCTCAACTCAGAAAAATAAGGAAACACAGATTATTGACATAAGTTTACGTATATATAAGAATTATAAATAATATGTTTAGTCTCCTTTTCCTATTAATATAGGCGTGTAGCACGAATTATTATACACGGGCGAATCAAAAATATTTTCTCACTCACCAGTTTTTTTTTTTTTTTCAATCAAATTGTTAGATTAATATTCATTTTCCGAACATGAATTCAGTCAATCGACATTATTACACGAAACACTATACTGACACATGAAATTTTACTCCAACTTATAAACCTTTATTTTGTAAAATTGTATGCTTTATGTAATAATTATCTATTAACTATGTCAAAATTACATTATAACTGTTATATGTGTGTACCTACTATCATTCTAAGTGCACTTTAGTAGCGAGAGGCGATTCAACTTTGTCGGATCTAATTGTGTTCAGTTTCAGTAGAGGCAATTAAACTTAAAAGGCATCCCATTAATTTTCGTTTTAATATTGTTCGTAGTCCATAAAATTTAATTTTCAACTTTTAAAATATTAAATTACTTTGTTACTTCTTCGACACACATTAAATAAGTAAGGTTTTTTTGTTATTAATCATTTTTATAAAAATATTGTGTACAATATCTATGCTATCCACTTACATATTATATTTTACTTAAATAGTTAAATGGATATAGTAATAGTAAAAAAAAAAAAATTGTAAATGAAATCTTTAAAAAACTAACCAATATCTTTAAAATTTGACTGCCACCAGGACGACGAAAAAAATCCGAAGGAATGCAATTAAAAACGACATATTGATAATTTGACGTTGTTAAATTTTTATACGTATGTTTAACACACCAGAGTTAAATTCGCGTTGGGTAAATGTTTGTTAATTAGAAAATAAATAATAGCATCCGATCCGTATTATTTTACATTTATTGCAAACTGATAAAAAATAGTAATAGACAGTACGACGTAACGAAATGACAATAAGGAGATTCATATAATCTAACCTATGTGAACAACAGAAAGTTTGAAAATTATGTAAAAAAATGCTGATGCGCTGCAGTGATTCCAAGTAGGAAAACTATGACGACGGGTAAAATGCATTTTTCTTTCACAGTCATATACAGGCATGTAAATAATATTATGCCTTATAATAACAATTCGAATGTACGTATAATATTATATGGTATATACACACAAAAAGGGCGAGTGTGGATTTTTGTGACTATAACCTTTGTCGCGGTAATATAATATCGTCGTATACAGGTGCTGTAATGGTGTGACATAATATACATAATATATATATATATATATATATATATATACAGCACGTCTATACACACGCATATATAAGTTTTCGGAGTGCTTTCTCGCGGACGACATTGAACAAACAATGGTGAACCCCACTCGATACATAGCGCCGTACTTATATTATACAGTGTATAGTATACTAACGCGCACATGTATATGTTAATATCACAATACGTATACCTATATACCTACCGTGAATTAAATATACGTATATATATATATATATATATATACATGCATAAGTGTAATAATGTATCGATCGTATAGCCAGAGGTACACTTGAAAACCGCGGTACCCATACGTACATATTATTATTATTATTATTTTTATTACAACCCGTTCGCGGACGGGCGTCGAAGGTCTTGACGCGCCACGACAGTGACTGACAGCCGCACAAAGTCCTCGAGATGACTTATTTCGACCGTGTTGATTTGAATGCATTTTTCTCCTCTTTCTTTTCCTGCTCCTCTTTGCAAACCGTCCGGGACCTGTCGTGGACGCACGCCCGCACACAATGGCCGCCCGCCGTTTCAAGGCCTGCCGCCGCCTATGGCCAGGCGGCATTTCACCGGTCCGCGGAGCCACGCGCCCGAAATGGACCCGGTGCAGACGGAGCGGCGCGCGCGTGTGACGTCATCGACCGTGCGCGTCTGGGTCGCGGCGTGCGACAGCGCATCGAGGCGACCCTTCGTGAAAGGTTGCGGCGGCACATATACATACAACAACAATAATAATAATAATAATAATGTGTAATCGGCGTTTTTGTTTCGGGTTTTTTTTTCTTCTGTTTCCTCTCGCTTCTTCCCGCGCAGGCACAGGTTATTATTATTATTTTTTTTTCGTTTTCCGGCCCCGAAGGCCGACGGTCTGTGCCGTCTGGCGTCCGCGTTTCATCCGACGACGCGTATAAAACGTCGGACGGCTGTCGGTCCACCGCACTTATATGCCTGTACGCTCCGACCGACGTAAAGCAGTCCGACCGCGCCGACAACCGACCGAACACTTTTCCGAGACGCATACACGCGCGCTGCAAATAGTACTACAAACGCGGTGCATACACCGTGTATATACAATATATACAACAGTATAATATACAATACATTACACGCACAACTACGCCGAGTATCGACGGATCGTCGTCGCACTGCGCACACATATTACACGCCTGTGTACGACGCAAGTGGTTCAACGGACACGGTACAGTCGTCGCGTCGACCGTACACAATATGACGCAGGTATTTTATTATAATATAATATATTGTATGCATGTATAATCGAAACTAGCTTCTAGAATCACGGGCGGATTAACGAATGGGCATAGGGACGTCATAATTTTGAATTGTATAAGGGGTGCTGTCCCGGGATGACACTTGAATTTTTTTTCCACTGTGTGCGGGAAACGGTAAGCCAATATATTTGGAGGGGGGGAGGGCAATCATAAATATTTCTGTCATTAAAATCTTAGGAAACCAGTATTTGAATTACAATTCAACACTTCCGTGTTTGATTTGTGAACAAAAATAATAAATATAATAAGGGCGCTATTTTATACAAATCCTGGGGGCACACAATTTCAAAATCCGGCACTGCTTGTATACGAGTACTATTGATGCAGTCGCTTGGAATATCTGCAAACGGGTGGGCATCGACTTCGGTGTACGCACAATGATATCAGTGTATCGTATCGAATTGACACATCGCCCTCGGGACCGTGTTCTAATCAATTATATTATACGGTTCAAGTCGAATTCATATATATATATTTATAATATATACTTGGACGGGACGGCCGGCGTGTGCTGTACGAACCGAGCTATAGATAAAATCGTTGAAAATAATAGTCGCCGTCCGAATCACCGATTGTTGTATCGAAGGTTTCACACGACGAGCATTTTACACGTATCTGTAACGGCTGCGAGTCGCATGTAGATGCATTTATAACTATAAATATCATCGTTTAAAACGCATTAACCGTTCGAGTGGAAATGTAAACCAACTGCATTTGACGTTACAGCTCAAGTTATTGTGCAACAAGTTTTCTACACAATATCACAATAATAACAGGATTAACAATGATTTTTTATAAAATATCACTTTACTGAACTTCAGGTTTTGTATGAAGTAACAAATTGGGAGATTTCATATCGACGAGGTATGAGTTTTTCAACAAATTATTTTTAAATGCATTAATTTTTAGTTCAAATATTTACGCAAAAATATATAGCGCTCTTTCAGGATTTTCACAATTGCTCTATACTCTATACGAGCTGACTCGAAATCGTGTTATTCCAGGGTATCGATTTAAGAGAATAAGTTTGAAAACTTACTATAGTTTAAAGTGCTTTTTGAAAATTTACTAGGAACCTATCAAAACTAACGCGTGATGATTAGTTTTGGTTCAAACAAATGGAAACAAATTTGAGCCATGTAGTTAAAAAAAAAAACAATTGAAACTTTTATACGTAAACAATCTTATCGGGCACTGGGATTTAAGATTAAATTAACAACCTATTTGATAAATAGAACAGCAATATTATGTTTAATTCATCCTGCACATATATTTTTATTTTAGATAAAACAATTCTTATAATGAAACATGGTTTTAGTTTTGGAACAATACATTCTATTATTAAGTCACGTTATAAAGTATATGTTGTAAAATGCATAACGGTCAACGAGTGTTGGTTATTCATTTGGTTGTTGACACGAATCTATTGACATCCCCTTTCAATATTCAATATTTGTTATGCATTGAAATTTTTAATTAAAATCATTTTCAAAACCATTAAACATACCACAATAACAATATTTTTTATTTATACAATTGAATTTGTTTTTAGACATTCTCATATATTTTATAACTATAAAATCTGTACGTTTCTTTTAACAAATAGGTACGTATATTAAGAATAAATTTACAAAAATTAATAATTATTTTATTTATTTTTTACGTCGTCAATTTTTATTAAATTTTATCTTAACTAATATTAAATTACTTTTATGATTAGATTAACCAATGTAGTAGTCAACTATAATGTGTTTTATATTGACGAAAACAATTTCATATTACATTTTACAGTTGCAATTGAAAAATAAAAAATAAAAATTAAAAATTAAACAGTATTCATTCTCCCTAAAATATTTTGATATTTTTCCAATCATTTTTTTTTATAATTTTTCAAACTTTACAATATTTCTGATGAAGTATTGGATAATTAGTGTAACGGTGTTTTATGGTGTATGAAAAAATCTGTAGGTAATTCAATACATTCAATTCAATACTGTTTTTATAAAAGTAACAAACATATGTGAAAATAGTATTTTGTAAAATTACTTATTATCTGTGATCCAAACAAAGTTGGTAATTAATTTAGTACAATTCAGAGATATCTCAGAGGGTACCTATACAATGAAAATTATTATTTTTCGATTTAATACTGTTCAATATAATTTTAAATTATTTTTCTAAATAATATTTTATTCATACACTATTTTGTTTACATTTATTTCCCTTGTAGTGTTATATAATGAATATAATTAAAATAAATCACTTTATGATTATTTACCATATATTATAATCAATCATTAGTAATATAATTGAGTCTTAAAGTAGATAATAATACATGGATGTACTTTTGTTGCAGAAGCTAATTATTGTGGTGTGTTTATTGAGACTGTGCATTTGTCAGCAATATGAGCAATCTGGAGGACAAGGATTATATTCATCGTCAAGTGGCAAATATGGTGGCAACACAGGAAGATTATCCGGAGGACCCAATAGTGGTACTGGAATTAATGGTTATAGTCAAGGCCAAGGAGGGCAAGGTGGATATGGAAATGGCTTCAACGGAAATAACAGAAATCAACAAAGCCAAAATGGAGCTATAAACTGTGGCCCCAATGAAAACGGTGGACACAGTGGTGCCAATAGTGGTATAGGAAGCAATGGTTTTGGATCTACTGGTGGGTATGGAAGTGGAGGTGGAGGTTCAAGTAGTGGTTTTAACGGAGTTGGTAACAATGGAGGATATGGAAATAGTGGTTTTAGAGGTAGTAGTGGAAGAGGAAATGGTGGCGTAGGGGGAAGTGATGGATATGGAAACGGAGGTTCGGGTGGAAGTGGAGGATACGGAAATGGTGGTGCTGGAGGCAGTAGTGGACGTAGAAATGGAGGATCAGGAGGAAATGGAGGATATGGAAATGGAGGTTTTGGTAGTAATGGGGCACTTGGAAGTGGAGGGTATGGAAATGGTGGTATAGGAAGTAGTGGGGGATATGGAAGTAGAGGTTCAGGAGGTAATGGTGGTTTTAGTGGAAATGGTGGGTATGGAAACGGAGGTTCAGGAGGTAGCGGTGGTTTCGGTGGTAATGGTGGGTATGGAAATGGAGGTTTAGGAGGTAGTGGTCGTTATGGAAACGGAGGTTCAGGAGGTAGTGGTGGGTATGGAAATGGAGGTTCCGGAGCAAGTGGTGGTTTGGGAGGTAATGGAGGTTATGGAAGTGGAGGCTATGGTAGTGGTGGATCGGGAGGTAGTGGAAGATATGGGAATGGGGGTTTAGGTGGTTTTGGATCTAATAGTGGATCTAATGGTGGAAGTTTTAATCCAAATCAAAATGCTCCACCAGCTGCCAAAGTGAGTTTCAACAGCTTTTTTGGAAGTTCTGGACGAAATGGTCGAGGACAATTTGGCGGACCTAATGGAGGTGGTTCCCGTGGATCTAATAACTTTGGTGGTCAAAATGGTGGAGGTTCAGGTTCATACAGTGGACAAAATGGTGGAGGTTCCGGTTCATATAGTGGACACAACAGTGGAGCTTCCGGTTCATATGGTGTGCAAAATGATGGAAGTTTTGGCCCTTTCGGAGGTCAGAATGGTGGAAGTTCTAGTTCATTTGGTGGACAAAATGGTGGAGGTCCTAGCTTGTATAGTGGTCAGAACGGTGGAAACTCCGGCATATTTGGTGGACAAAACAGTGGAAGTTCTGGCTCTTTTGGTAGTCAGAATGGTTTCGGTTCATACGGCAATGGACCAGGACAGAACGGGGCTGAATATGATAATGGTGGATTTAGTCAAGGAAATGCAAGTGGAGGTTCCCCAGATTCTTCGGGTCAAGGATATTAATAGCAAATATTGCTTTTAAACATTGTAAATTTAAATTATTACTAATTTATTAAATTATTATTATGTTATGGACTAATAATTTATGTTAAATTTTGAATTATCTATTATTTAGTTATTTTTTCTTTGATAAAAGATAACATAAAAACCAAATAATCATTTGAATTTTAACACAGTAAATATCTTCTATTTACGTAAAACGAACTACGTATTAATACGATATTATCGAATATGAACCATCGAGTTAAATATTTTCTGCACTTGATTTAGTACCTATACAAAGCTATCAGGTTTAATAGAAGTCAGAAAAATAATAATACTAAAATGAAACCAGTATTGGAAGAACAGTCTTTCTCACAGCGAAAACCTTTTGTTACCTATTAAAAAATGTTTAAATGTCTTAGCAATGAAGACAATTTAAACATTTTTTTTTTCTCAATATGGTAGTTGGTCAACTTTTAAGAACGGACATTTTGAGATTTCTTGTCAAAAACTGAATAGTCATCAGTGTTGTATTTTTCTTATTATTATCACTCAAGTTATGCCTCCACTAAATGTTGTACATTTTTAACATATCACAATAAACAGTACAAAGTTGAGATACTTACCTTTTTGCGAAGAACACGTGTTCCACAAACATGACGGTTACGTAATAATTGCCGGTCATTGATATGGTGCACAACAACGCTACGGTAACCGTTGCGTAGACATTTTTCTCTTGGTCGACCTGCATCCGCAGCTGACCGTACTTCAGGTAACCGAACACGGTGATGGCAAGGGTCAGAAACGCGCGGATAAGGTAATTAACGGGATAACGTGGACGATCGCAACCGCGGTGACGGTGGTCGACCGCGAACATTTGAAGCGATCGTTCGACACGTTCCAACGAGTGCCGGATCCGTCGCAGTCGCACCGTGCACAAAGCGGTCACAGAGGTGCTGATCACGTTGATGGCGTAAGTCGATAGCGTGTGCAAATGTCCAACTATGTCTTTGTCGTCTAACACTGATGTGACCTCGTCGGCGGCCAAGTAGATCTGTATGGAGATCACGATGCACAGCAGCACGACTTGGCCGTCCATGGCCAACGCCGTCATCGCGCCGACCTAACCACACAGATACTATAACTATAACCCGTACTTATAAAATATGTCGATATGATCAGATGGCAACAATTATACGTCTTATTACTGCCGTCGTAACATTGTTATAAAAGGTCAGCTGCCACGTGTCGTGGACACTTTCGAGTGGTTTCCTATGTCCTATCATTGTAAATTACATTAATGGACTTTACAATGATTGTGAATACAAATACGAACCACTCGACAGGTCATATACATTAGTTTGAAAGGCCTTGCTGGTGTTAGTGCTTCTTGCAATATGACCCGATTCGTGTATGTGTGTGTGTGTGTGTGTGTGTGTGTATGTGAATTTTTACCCCCAAAAATAATTGAATAATTAAATATTAAAAACATCTATTGATTAAATTGGTCATTGTCAAATTATCTATTAGGACATAATAATTAGGTATTTGACCAAATTTAAAATATTTACAAGTTTTGTGTAATGATTATTACAAAGCTAATATTACAAACCAATTAAAGAATACATTATATGTATAATAGATTTTAGAAAACTCTTAGGCAATGTTAACCGACTTCAGATATAATATTAATGGGCCATGGCTCAAAAGATAAAAAGGCACAAAAGTGGTTTTTAAATAATTTATTTTATTACCATGCAGTGTGTCTATGTAACAGCGTATCCTAATACTCAGCTCGGCAATGAACAATTCATTATAATTACATATTAGTACGTGTTATCACAGTTGAGTTATAAGCATTGAAAAGTTATTATCTATATATAAAGTATAATTCATTATAAATTATAAAAAATTATTAGTAATTTTCCAAAAATGCATGAAAATGAATCTGCTTAACATAAATGAATGAAAGTATGAAGTATAAGTATGAAGTAAAAATAACAAAATATGAAAAAATAAATGCAAAATTTCCCTTATAGTTGTAGGTACCTACACAATACAAACTCATAAATCTAAATCCTACACAATTTTTTGGTAGTACAATTATAAATAGAAATGTTTTAAAAGTGGGATATTTTTAGACTCCAGATCCATATGAAACTTAATCTGGCTTTTATAAATTGTATTTTTAACGCTTAAAGTTTCAATTCCTATGTTAATTTATTAAAATTTAATATATAAATATGTTTGAAAGTTTGTAAATATATTTCTTCTAGTATGTCTTAAACATTAATACATTCAGGATTTAATCTTCTTTTATAGTTATTAAGATTGCATAAACTATTGAGGATTTATAACATATTAAATGCATAATAATGTACTAGATTTTTACTAAACTATAAACAAAATACAATTAAATATATTTATTCAAAAAGAAAAGTAAGGTTTATTCATATAAAATAATACTTAATACATTAAACAAGTACTAAACTTATCACATGTATATTGCATATAATATATATAAATATATATAAATATTTATGATAAAGTATTAACAAACATATTATCTCAGTTCTAAAAAATATTATAAAATTGAACATTTCACCAAAAGAAAATATAATACGAATATAACGTAATTTATACATTTAAATAATTAAATCAATAGTGTATAGAAATAAGTGTTAAATAAACAAATTGTGCAAATTGTGCAAACAACTGTGTACCTCTATATCACAAAACTCTGTGAATGTGAATATTAATATTTATAAGACTATTAATGGAATGGCTTTATTTCCTTTATTTATTAAATAAATAGGTAAAGCCGAGGTTTTGATAGTTAGACGTTTATCAGTTTGAGCAATAAAAAGTATTAATAAGATGATCCACTTCCTAAACCATTACGATTACTACCATAAGATCCACTAGAACTACCTGATCCTCCGTATCCCCCTCCTAAACCACCATTAGAACTACCTGAACCACCATATCCACCTCCTAAACCCCCACTTGAACTACCAGATCCTCCATAACCGCTTCCCAGACCACCACTTGAACCACCTGATCCACCATAACTACTACCTCCTAATCCACCACTTGAACCACTGGAACCACCATATCCTCCTCCTAAACCACTACCGGAACCACCTGCTCCACCATAACTACTACCTCCTAATCCTCCATTTGAACCACTAGAACTTCCATATCCACCTCCTAAACCACCACCGGAACCACCTGCTCCACCATAGCTACTACCTCCTAATCCTCCATTTGAACCACTAGAACTTCCATATCCACCTCCTAAACTACCACCGGAACCACCTGCTCCACCATAGCTACTACCTCCTAATCCTCCATTTAAGCCATTGGAACCACCATATCCTCCTCCTAAACCACCACCGGAACCACCTGCTCCACCATAGCTACTACCTCCTAATCCTCCATTTGAACCACTGGAACTTCCATATCCACCTCCTAAACCACCACCGGATCCACCTGCTCCACCATAGCTACTACCTCCTAATCCTCCATTTGAACCACCAGAACCTCCATATCCACCTCCTAAACCACCACCGGAGCCACCGGATCCACCATAACTGCTACCGGAGCTACCACTAGAACCTCCTAATCCACTATATCCACCTCCTATGACACCACTAGAACTACCCGATCCACCATATCCACCTCCTAGACCACCACTGGAACCTCCTAATCCACCATATCCACTTCCTAATCCACCACTGGAACTACCTCCTCCACCATATCCACCTCCTAAACCACCACTGGTGCCTCCTGATCCACTATATCCACCTCCTAGGCCACCGTTGAAGCCACCTGATCCACCGTACCCACCTCCTAGACCACTTCCACTAGAACTACCACTATACCCACCACCTAGACCCCCACTTGTGCCACTAGAACCACCATATCCCCCTCCTAAGCCACCTCCAGAGCCACCTAATCCACCATACCCACTTCCAGAACCCCCATTTAATCCATTTGATCCTCCATATCCATTTCCTAAACCACTTCCACCATTTCCTCCATAATTTCCTGGACCACCAGAGCCCCCATTACCACCATTGCCAGATTGTCGATCACCAGCATATCCTCCTACTGGATCTGTATATGTGATTCTGGGTTTGTATCCTTCTTCATCTGCTTCATATTCAACGATTTGTGTTCGACCATCAGGTAGCAATACATGATAAACTCCTGTAGCTTCATCACCTTGGCGACTTTCTTTATGCCCGAAAATGGCACCTGATTCTGGTGCGTTTACTTCATAAGAAAATTCATAATTTGCAGGCTCCTGTTCATACAATTTAATACATAAATTAGAATTGATTATATAAAAAAAGCTACAAAAAGTAAAAGTACAAAAAAAGACACAATAAAATATATATTTAATTATTCATAACAAAATACTAAGATTACACTAAGTTCATTAGGAAAAATTAATACATCAACAAAAGTTTTAAATATGATTATCCTTTTTAGTAATTAATTCATTTACTTTATTATTAGTTAAAAAAAAATTATTTAAGTTTTTTAACAGAGTTCGAACTTAAAGAATTTATGAATTTAATTTAAATCTTCAGTAATAACCTAATCTTATATTTATAATATCTTAGATGAAATTAGGATTTAGTTAATGTATAATTATGTTATAAATTATTATTATATATATACTGTTTAAATTTAGGAGGTCGTAGTATACTTATACCTATTACTGAAAGATTATAATTTATAATAAATTATAGCTTTTAAAATAAATTAAAATAATCTAATTATAATGTTACGTAAATAATATAATAAAATTAAAAACAACATGATAAATTTATTTATAGAATTACTTGAATTAATTTAGTAAAATAATGAAGTTCAATAAATTATTATACTAATTTGCACATTTTGTTATGCCTACGAGTATTATTTTTATTATATATATATAGTATATACACAGTATAAATTATACACACGTCATGGCTACAAAAATTATACACATTTATAAAGATTTTAATTAATTTAGTATTATATCATTATTGTGTGCGATTAGTTTTATACAAAAATATTTGAAAAATGGTTTCTTATAAACATTTTTAAATTTTTATCTTTAATATTGTGCAACGTTAAATGATATCATCACGTTATTTCTTTTCAAACAAGAGTATTATTTCATCAACTCATCTCAAGTGAATTATTATGAGGTTAATAGATTCACCTGAATACAAAGATGATAAATTCATATCGTGTGAAATGAATAAGCGTTGTTATTTAAAGTTATATTAGAGTAATTTATAGTTTTTTAATTTCAGTTATGAAACACAAATGTTTGGTTGATAAAATTGTTTAGAGTTTATCAGAACTCTGAAGGATAATCAAGATTATTTTATTAACAATGGGATTTAGTATGCTGTATATATTATACAGTATTATACAGTATTTACACTGTATTATACAGTGTATAATATATCCAAAAATTAATTAGGACAGTCGCGAACATATACAATATACGATTATAAATATATTATAAAATATATTATACAGTAGACGCCGCTTATAAGACTCACGTATATAAGGTTCAGTCGCTTATTATACTCAAAATCGTCTGAAACGGTCCAGACCTATCCAAATTCATTAAAAAAAATCGGTTATAAGAATTAAATTTTGTAAAATAAATAATAAAAAATAAACTTTTTTAGTTATAATATAGAAATAAATTGGTATTGAAAGATTAAATAATACTCGTGTTGGTTATTTCTAGTTTCTGTTGATACCTTATAACGTATAACAAATTGTATCCTAGATAAAAGTTCACATTTATCTCATCCATTATCGTTATATTACACATAATATTAATTATACCTGTAAGAGTAAAATATGTATGTAATAAAATAAAATTAATAAATAATTAAAAAAAATTTTCCACTTCACCTATATGATTCATTTGGTTATAAGACTCACTTTATGCTGGTCCCAAAGTGAGTTTTATAACCGGCGTCTACTGTAGTATAATTTATATACATATTATAATTTAATTCACGATTTTTCAATATTATTAGTGAAATACCATAATGAAATAGTGTATCCATCATTTTCAATTGCCCACACTTGTAAATGTATTAGTAAAATCAAAAATATATTTGTTTGTAATTATATAAATCCAATACCTATTTTATTATTTTTACTGCAATATAAGTCTGACGATTATATACTTAAGTTAAGCATGCAACGAATGATAACTTATTATTTATTATTAATAATGAGACATTTGTGGTAAAATAATATTATTTACTTATATGTTATTGATTTTAATTTTTCGAACGTACGTATATCATGTATAAGAATTATTAGTCTTAATATATTAAAATATTAATTAAAGAACTAATATTAATTAATTTGAATGGTAAACTTACTGAAAGTGGATCGTTTCCTGATCCTCCAAGTCCGTTACCATTGGCTCCTCCGGATTGATCATAGGACCCAGAACTTCCACTTCCATAACCACCATTGCTTCCTGGGGATCCTCCGCCAAATCCGCTGCCACTGCCACCACCACTCCCGTAACCGCCAGATCCTCCACCTAATCCTCCAGAAAATCCGCTTCCATAACTGCCAGATGAACCTCCACCTAATCCTCCCGTAGATCCACTTCCATAGCCTCCAGATGAACCTCCATTTAGTCCACTTGAAGATCCACTTCCGTAATTTCCAGATGATCCACTTCCAAAACTCCCGGATGATCCTCCTCCATAACTTCCAGATGATCCACCACCAAAACCTCCTAAAGATTCGCATCCATTATTTCCCGTTGTTCCAGTAGAACTTCCTAAACTACCTGTGGAACCACTTCCATAACCACTCGAAGTTCCACCTCCATAAATTGATCCACTGGTGCCGCCTAGGCCACCCGAAGACCCACTTCCATAACCACCAGTTGATCCACCACTTGAAAAACCACTGCCATAGCGTCCATTGTTACGTGAACTGGATCCTCCATAGCCTCCTTTGTTCCCTCCAAACTTAGATCCAGAGTATCGATTTCCAGCTCCAGACGAACCAGATTGAGATCCATATTGGTTAGCACCACTGAAAAAGGGACTGACTGATGATGATCCTAGTCCACCGCTATTTCCTCCACCATATTGGCCTTTTCCTCCGTATCCTCCATTTCTACCATTACTGCTGCTATATCCACCACCACCACCATACGGTGGTTCAGCAACCACAAATGCAATTGATAAAATCAATACTAACGCCCGCTGAAATAAATAACAATGAAATATTAGTAGATTTGACTCTTTAAAATACAGATTCAAATAAAGCGAAAATAATTTACAAGTAAAGTTATTAAAACCCCAGTGAAAAAGGTGGAATTGGAAAAAAAATTAAAATAAATATTTATAATTATTTTGTAAGTATATGCATTTTCGTTTAAAATGTATGCTTTATTTGTAAATATAATTTAATGTATTTGAATTTTATAAATAAAGTTTTGTTAAAAATAATTAAAAACTATAGTTATTATTAAATAATAATATTGTACATAAAAATTACTAATTAATTGTATTAGACTAAATTTTCAAAAGTCGTACTTCTATAAAATATTAAGATTTATAATATAGCTTATTAATCATTGTAGATGCTAAATTTAACCTGGTATAATAAAATGCTTATACTTTGTAAATCATCGTAGTAAATAAACATTTTAATTCCTCGTTTTTACTTAGTCAATGGTCCATGTAATTTATTTTTTTTCCAAAGACTTGTTTTTTTAAATGTCTAGTCAAATATTCTAAAAACTCTAGCAACTAAAATTAAAATATTCAAATTAATTTTTTAGTTAAAAGTTCAATATGCTTGCAATTTATTTTGATATTATAAAATAAACTTGTAAAATCATTTTTTCATTTTATGAATAATAAATTATTGCCTTTTTTAACACTACACAAATAAGAATGAAGGTAGCATCACTAGTCGTGTATTCCATTAGTAAAAACGCATATAATGGTTCTTTTAAATATGACATAAGTGTAGTTAGCCCATATTAGTATTTTAAATACATTTTGAAATCGAGTTCTTTTGTTTTACAACGGTTATCTAATATATTATTTTGTACTACTTGTCAGATTTAAAAGACATGCATAAAACGTATAAAGATTTGTTTAAGGTTAATGTTCTATTTTAAATCATTTACTTAAACGTAATTATTGATAATTAATAGGTGTATACTATTTATGTATACATGTATTAATATTTACTATTTAGAAATAACAATAATTTGTTTGTCACTCATTAAATAGTAACAGTAAAATAATTAGTGTTATATATGTATATTGTATATTATATTGTATTGTATTAAAAAATTAATTTGATAATATTGCACTAAAAGTAAAAATAATTCAGTCTTTTAATATTACCTAATTCATAATAAGAATCTTAAAGTTTCAAAAAATACAGGCATATAAGTTTGGTCTTTGATATAAAGTCGCATATTTGAAAGGAATAAAAAGTAAAATAACATCAGAAAATATACAGTCTTAAATCTACTTTAAGACATTTATATTTACATATAATTATAACCCTTCAAATCGGTGTTTTAATTTAAATAGGTTATTACCACGACTGAAAAAAACAAAAAGACAATCGATTTTTCAAGTTACGTTCATTAATAGTATTATTTTTTATGTACAAATAAATTTAAAGCCGTTGTATCCAAATTGTCAAACTTGAAATATTCCGCTGTAATTTATTACAAGCTGTTGTTTTACACTTAAGTATGATTTTAAATCGATAAATATTATCATTACGTTTTTATATTAATTCATCCGATTTTATTTAACTATTCATTTCAAGTTTCTCATAATTTTGTTCGAGTCTACATCAGAACAAAATGTCATTTGACATAAAAAGTGTGAGTTTATTTTAAAGTTATCGACCATAGTAACTTATTGCACGAATCGCCCTTATATTATATACTAAGAAATATTCGTTATTAATGAAATTAATTGAAAAAAATTCATCTCCCGTCGTCGGGTTAATCGTCGGAAATGATAATGGGAGAATCCCAAAAAGGACTCTCGAGAAGTGCGCGCGCAACGTGTTTGTACTTACGTTCATGTTGCGGGTGAGCGATGAGTCTCCGAAGACTGGAGTAAGCAAACGGGCGCGACTGAACGGCTATCAAATAATGAAGACGATCGCAGTGAGCGGTACAGCAACAGCAGAATATCTACGATGACGGCGAGGACACAGTGTTAGCGAATCCGATGCGTTGTGCAGGTACGTATCGGGAGTTTTCGTTCGTGTCCGGCGTGGTAGACGTCGGTGCGAATGATGCTGTTTGGGGTACGGTCGACCGGCATTTATACCCCGGGATACGGCCAGAGATCGGTTGGGCAATACTTGATGACAACAGCAACGTACACGTGTCCCCACCGTCCATC
Source organism: Chaitophorus viminalis (assembly GCA_025469195.1). Lineage (NCBI taxonomy): Eukaryota > Metazoa > Arthropoda > Insecta > Hemiptera > Aphididae > Chaitophorus > Chaitophorus viminalis. The sequence goes on from JAIPRK010000921.1 coordinate 99,961, forward strand.
ACGAATTTTTTGGCAGTGTTTTTCTCCCCTTTACCGCGAGCGAAAATCGTCTCTTCGAAGGGGCTCCCTTTCCGCGACATACACACACACATACACACGCGCACGCACACAATACGCTTTATGTACATAATAATTGAATAATAATTGAATAATAATTATTCATGTATACAGATAGTACCTACCTCTCATTTACACGGGCACAGTCGTGATTACGTGTGTGCGATTGTGTATGAACGTATGTACTTGGGGTGGGGAGGCGTGAACGAGACGTTCATCTTCATTCTTACCCACAAGACCCAAAACACCGTTGTCGGTTCATTATTGATTAAGACGTTCATATTTTATTACGTTCTCAAACTCGATATAAGTAGATAAACAATATTATTATTGATACACAATTTTTTAGTCGTGTACTTCAATCATAAACACAACAAATAATGCATGATTTATATCAAAGAACAATTTACTGATTATTAATACATCAATATTATATTGATTTACCACATTGAATAATATATATTTCTTAGAGTTAAAATGATCGTATTATCGTGGTTGTAATCTTTTTCAATAAATTGATGTTTTGGTTTTGATCTACTGACTGCTGGACAAAAATAAATATTGACAATTTTTCTTGTATAATAATACACTAGATTTATGTTGTATTTGTAATAGAACAAAATCGTGCTCTTGAAGAGAAAGGATGTCATAATACCTAGGTAGTATTTATATCTTGTGTAAATTTGTACATACATTTAACTGGAGTAAAGAAAAATCTTTATTAAAAATGTTTATTAAATATACTGCCGAAAAAAATATTAAAAATATGATTGACGCCTAAGCATAACATCATAATATTTTCCAAATTCAAAAAAATAAAATCTTACCTGAATATAACAGAGATTCTCGAACTTAATAATATTATATACTTTTAATTTTAATCAAATAGAGTAGTATATTCAATATTTTAATAGTTTATCGTTAAGCACAAAAAATTAATGTAAAGTAATCTAAGGTTTCTGAAAATAACATCCTTGGTGGTGGTGTTGGGACCTACTAATCTAGCTCAAATTGTAAAATAATATTATTACAAAATATATAATAATAGTATGTATATTATGAGTAACTGACAAAGTGCCTTTTCTGGAAGGCTTCTTTAATCTGTCTTTTATTTAAGCCAAAAACGAATCCATCCCTTTTGCTTATTGTTCTTATTAGTAATAGATTGTACATTGTATTGTAAAAATGAAATAAAAACATCCTTTCCCATTTTAAATTGTTAAACATGCAGCAACGGTGGATACTGCAAAGTTACAAAAATAATTCACAGTTTTTAATTTACTGTATGATCGTATTTTTCAGATATTTAATTAGTTATTTTCAAATCTACAGCTTGAGGATTTCTCGATAACGAGTCATTATTAATTATGTACATATCTGCAACTATCGACGATAGTCGATTGTAAATCGTTTGGGTGTAGCCGCTACTAGCCGGTATAGGCTTGTATATACTTGTATATACTTGTAGGCATAATAACCGGCGAGTGCCAGAGGACCACGATTTAATATCAACGGAAAATCCTACACATCTAAAGGAGCGGCAGTAAAATAATAAATTGTACTTGATTTTTTTGCGGTTTGCCAAGGGTGTCGGCCGCTTCCAAAATCTATATAGATACCCGGGCGGGTGGTGGTGCCATTCAACTTTCGTACACCTAGGTCGTAACGACGACAACAGCTGCGCGTGTGCATAAACGCGTGTCGTGTGCGTATGTTTAATTTAATATAATATCACGATATAATAATATGATAATCGGACGACATCAAGGCCGTGGATGGTTGTCTGCGGTAACCACGGTTCTGTGGGAAACGGATGACACACACACACACACACACACACGTGTGTGTGTGTGTATATCTTATTATATATTATGATGATTTCGTGTCTCGCGGCAACCGAGCGAAAGCACGTCTCGCAAACACACACACACACACACACACACACACACACACACACACACACACACACACACACACACACACACACACACACACGTTGATACATGGACACACATTACACGCGCGCGACAGCTAGCCCCTTTGCTGTGACGTACAAGAGCACGGAGTCGAAAATCGCGACCGAAAAACAGTCGAAATCGTTGCGCAACAGCATCGACGCCGACATCTAAATAGATGCGTTGAATATAATAGTAATAGTAATGGTAACGCGATATTGAATGGGAAAAACGGCACTCGTACACGTTGCCGCCGCCGCTGCAACCATCGTCTTCGTCATCTCAAACGTGTCAGCGGCGGCCCGCTCCGAATGTTTGCGCCGGCCCCGCGGACCGCGTGCGCACGGAGTTGTGTCATTTCGATCACGCGGGCCCGAGACAACGACGGATGATCTAGTTTTAAATGCATCTTCAATAACGCGTTACGTTATATTAATTTCGTGTTATCGTTACCATTATTATTATTATTATTATTATTATTATTATTACAACTATTACACAGACCGAATAATCTATTATATTATATTTATTACGTTCGTATTGCCCGCGCCACCGCCACCGATACAATAATAAAATAATACATAATAATATAGAGGTACAGCGCGAACACGCATTATAACTGTTGTACCACTTTTTTCATTATAATACACTACGCACACATAGCGCTCGCCGCCCGTGCACATGTAACCCGTTCGGTGTAATTTTTTATCGCCGCACGTTTCTTCATTTTTTTTTTCCTCTATTATTCTTTCATTCATTCAACTGTTCGCTCTTCTTCGCACCTTCTCCGGTTTTCGAAACGCATTATTATCATTTTATTATTATTATTATTATTATTATTATTATTATTAATATTATTGCAATTATACTGCTACTACTCATAATTCACGTTACTGTATGTACTAAACGCACGCATGTTATATATTATTATTAATTATTATGTATGTCGTTACGAGTGTGTGTCCGCGAGATAATATCATCATTTAACGTCGTGGAAGATCTATCCGGCTGCGAGGGCGCGATCGGTTTGTTTCGTTTTAGTTCGCGTTGTTGCTCTGGTACACACGTCGTGTACAACTCTCGGGCCCAAAGCTTTCGACAATGTACGTGATGGGTGTTTTACTTGCGCTGCTGCAATTGAATGTTTTCGATGAATCCGATAAAATCATCATCGGTGCGTGCATAATATAATATAAACTGGTGTCCCTACGTGTTTCTCAGAAAATAATTTTAAAAACTATCGGTTTTTACGAAGTTTTACGATAAAACTATATACTTTTCTTATACATTTGAAGTGCAATTTAACTATTCAATAATATAACATCATATAAAAAAATACATTATATTATACTATGGCATTTCTGTTGAGAGTTGCAAAGTATAGAGCTTTGAACAATTTAAATTACTTGTGCATTATTTAGTAGAAGGTTTATTTACAAGACCAATGTTTGATGGATTTAAGATGAGTAAAAGAGTCTGTAAATGATTTCTAGAAAACCTGTAAAATAAATGTTTGCATATATTTATATATGTATTTTGGTCGTATTCCCATATTAATATATTATGCAAACTAATTCATCGTCTTAATACTATTATTCGATAAATATTACAACGTTTATTTTCAAATACATTCGTCGTTCATGCTACACTGCAAGTTGCTTTACTAAACTTCGTTGAACTATATTTCATAGAATACATAGAATCCATATTTATTCTTTATTAATACGGACAATATATTACATGAATTGTAACTTTTTATTATAATTTATAGAATTATTAATAAAATATTAATTTTTTAATTTTATGGTATTAATAATTGTCATGAAATGTTTAAATGTAAGTAATTGGTCTTCAGTACTTATACATATAACCTACAGCAAATAAAGTCGATATTCAATAATATGTATAGTGAGTATGATGATCATTGTTCATTGATCAGTTATTACATTTATACAGATTTGTAGTATAAACAACAATATCACACTCGTATTTTAATTTGTCCTTTCATATTTATTACACGTTTGTAATTTCGCACAAACTTTGGGTCATGCATCATACTCAATAGAAAAATATGAACTGATTTATAAAGCTCTTAATATTTACATTTATGAGGTAAAAAAAAAAAATAACTCATTCACTTTAAATATAAACAATATAATACAAAAACGAGTAAAATAGTGAAATAAAATAGACCTAGCCAAACAGTACAAGAGAATCGAGAAGTATCTATTGATTCATTAATGCTGCAACCACAATAGTGAAATAAGTATATTTTTTTCTTGATTAACCACAAGTAGTTAAATCAATATAATTTTATATCGAAAACAACATTAAAAATATTTAAAACAATTTCCAATGTAATGTATATGTACGCACCCATTATACTAAACACATATTTGTCGACTTAATATGTTAAAATCGTGCAATTTTAAAAATTATTTTTATTTATTTTGCATTCTCGGTGAGGTACATGGAATCAATATTGGTTTTACAATGGCATTTCATTCAATTAAAACTTAGACATTTTTTTTCTTTTTTGTTACATATTTTGAATCAACAAATAAATAATAATAATAATAATAATAATAATAGTGTTTTATTCTTTACTTATTTGCTGGAAAATTAAATGAAAAAAATTACACCGTTTAAATACATTTTTGAATTCCTAAATTTTTTTTAGAAAAGTCTGATTAGCACTGAACACATTTGATTATATTTGCGTAAGTGTAGTTTTTCTTATAATAATTTCTATACTAGAAAGTTAAAATTCATATTACACTACAGTTTTCTGTCGAAAATAAAAACCAATACTAATTATCAATATACATACAAAATACATTTGACTATATCTACATAAAACAGAATAATATAATATATACTATAAATTCAACTGGTTTGAGTATTCAAAAATGTTAATTAAATTCTGTAAATCCAATATGTAGGTATTAAGTAGCTAAATTATTTTGATGCTATTGTTAAGAATTATAATAATAGGCTTGTTGTTTTTACAGTTTTAGTTTTAGATTTATCATGTGTAAAATATTTACAGATTGCTATACTCGTACACTGTCCATTGAGAACTGGAAGTAGTAAAAGTGGATTGTTAAGGATTTTGTAAGTTTAAACGTATTTATAATAATATTTTTTTCTTTCGTTCATTTTATCATTGATTTTAAAATGTACTTATACGCCCCCCCCCCAAATTGTTAAAATTGGTAGTGCCTACACGAACGTAGCTATCAAATGTCACTGTGATCATTTATATTCAACTTAATAAAAATAGATTTTCAATAATAATAACAAATAGAAAGTTTTCAATAATAAAACACTCGCCAAGAATATCAGGACATCGATTATTTTCTGTGCGCGTACCGAAAAAGACGTTATTCATACAATTTAATACAACTATCATGGTTATTACTGGAAGTTCTAATAAAAAGAAATACAAAGTCCGAATAATCATTTCACTTTTTAATTTAAAAAAAAAAAATCTTTAGAACCAGTTGTTAAAATATGATCAGGCATGATATTTTCAGATACTGAATCGCCAGACATTGAATTATCAGATAATTTCACACTCTTAAATATGTAATTATCGAAAAGAAAATGGGTGACACAGGTAATATGAGTATATGACAGGGGAGTGGTAGAGGTATGGTATGGCGATGGCTTCGTAATTTCTATGTGCGCTGACTGGTAGAAACGGTTTTCCGAAAAGCTTTAAAAGATGAGGAATTATCCAATTATATAGCACCGATTATTTCATCAGTCTATGACTACACACTTTTTTGAATTTTGTAGTATATAAAATATATATTTTATAGTATATTATATATTTATTATTTTATTATTATTATTATTATTTATTATTATACATTTTACAAATATTTTGTTAAGTCTATAAGAATTAAAAATTCAGAAGTTTATTTATAAAAATTATAGCTATAGAATATAGAACATTTCCCGGTGAGTACTTTCGGTCCTCTTGATGGGTGTCGAAAAATCGATGCTTACGGAGATAAAATTGAGCTTGAGATGAAAATGACTTCATGAACAATTCTTTTGCATTAATGGTCAGGAGAATCGGTCCTAAGATGTCTTTCATCATTGATGAATAGTAATCTTCGTACGATAACTGCGTATCTCAATCCTTGTCCATCTATTCCATTACGAAATTGGTTAAACTGAAATTCCCCGCATCACATTGTTTTGGCATTCCCGCATCTTTTTGTCTGGCCATGAGTTGCTCTTTTGTTACGACCGCTGACCCGATCATTTCTGAATAGATTGCATGGCAAAAGTTAATTGATCCAGGGTTTCTTTTAACAACAGTGACAATAGTTCGATGAATTCTCGGAAAGTTAAGTGTGTTTTATTTGTCTTACAGCACTGCGAAAACATTATTCTTACAACATCGAAATATCTGTACTCCAAAACTGTGTCCATGAACTCCATGAAACATAGCTGATTCAGAACTATTTTCCATTTCGTTGTTAATCTATAATGCATCTGCATTAATCGCAGTACTTCTATTTTTTTGAAATTAATTTTATTTGATATATCCGCTGCAGTATTTCTAAATTTATGCTGTAAGCGTATATCTTCGACTGCTTTGAACAAATTTTCAGTTAGGGACTCGTTTGATTTATAGATTTGGAATTTAACAATTTATTTTACCTTTGGAACAGTATACAAATAATTAAACTTAGTGTTGATGTATTTTCATGTTTTATTCGATTATTGACTAGTACATACGTATAATAGTCAAAACAACCAATTGATGACTGAGAAATTCTGGTTTTATTATGAGCCACCAACTTTTTTAGTGAATACTTACCACTTTTATATCTTAGATTTATGTTAAATTATCCGGAATTATTGTAAACTTAGTCATTATAAAAACATTAATTTTAGAGTAACTACGTAATTTAGGGTGACCATACGTACCGTATAAAATGGGATTGACCCTTCTTTGATAACCATGTACAGTTGTCTTCAGAAAATATAAACGAGACGCTTTTTATCTCGTTTTTAGAAAATAGTTCCGTTTTAATCCCATTATTCCATTTTATTTGTAAAATATTCGCTCTGCTGTACAGTTGGAGGTGGAGTGCACCTCGTACATAGCCTCAGAGGATAGGTCATTACAATGGATTTGTTAAATTTGAATGAAATGATAGGTATTATTGTATACAAATCACGATTCTGAACAGAGATAACATGTTTGTCTAAAATAGGTATATTATAATATAATTGTAATTATTATCATGTTATATTTAAATTAAAATATAGGTAATTCAATAGTATGCAATTTCGTAAAAATTTAAATTTCAAACGGTCATAACATTTTTTTTTAAAAGTCCGGTAGAAATTTTTTTATAATTACTTGAAGTGTAACTTTTGGATAACCTAGTGTTAAAATTTTAAACCTTAAGTGTAAATAGAAAAAATTTTATGAATTTTTAACTACAAAACAACATGCAAATTATTGCAATTTTGAAATATTTCACACAAATTTGGAATTTATGGGCTTATAAAAAAATATAGTTATGATAGTTATAACTTATAATTAACTTTGTATTCAATTTTCAACAGTTTTATCAATATTTAAAAAAAAAAAAACTTAGAAAAATCTAAAATTTAAATTGTCTATAAATAAGTCAAAATAAGTCAAAATACTTTGAAAACTTACGCATATATAGAAAAAGCCAATATAAATATTTGGTGAAAATTTCAAGTGTTTGCGGTTTTTCGTTTTTGAGTTAGAGCATTTAAAAAAATGTATTTTGTCAAAACGTGGTTTTGCGTAAAATTTCCCGTTTTTATGTAATTTTTTTATCGTTTTTTTCGACGTTCTTAAAAAGTATTGAAAAAGTTGCATTTTTGACAAACCCCAAAAACCATCTACGTTCACTTTCCTTTCAGAAAAGTTGCTGTTTAAGAAAATCGAAGTATTGTTAGTGCCAAAAAAGGTGTCGTTCATTCAGAATCTAAAAAGGAAAATTTTCTATCGTTGAAAACCTGTTTTTATTAAGTTTGAATGCAACAATTACAGCGATGTCTACTGGCTGCATCCACGTAAACGCTATCAATTTTTACAATAGGATGGTAAATCTGTATATTTTAAAATCTATAGTCATATACTATATGTGTCACATTTTAGTACCAGTTCTGTTCTGATAAAGAGATAGAAAAGGAGCAAGTTAAATTTATTTTTGTTTAAAGGAAAATTAGTGAATTTTAAATGTACAGTTTAACATAAAATTAATATACATAGATGAACGTGCTATATAATAATGGTAATTGTAATTTATAATTAAATATTTATTTGAAATTAGTGTATTAATTATTTACTTATGTACTACGAGAAAATATATATCTATATCTAGAATGACCAGTATCATTGTTCAGTATTTTAATGCTTGGTTGCACGTTGTGACATTTGCACATTTGTAACAAATCCATGTTTATAAAGTCTATCACTCTATATCAAACAATAAACGGTGATGACCATTGACTAAACATCTCATTTTAACAAACTATTAAATTTTTATAAAATCCGGCTGTACTATAAAATATTGTATATAAATTTGCATTTAACATATTATGCACACCATTAACTCAATTCATGTCGAGTTTTTTTATTTTATTCTACGTACGCGATTCATTGCTACTTATTGTTTTAACATTTTTATACATATCATCATGATTAATTACAATTTTACATTTTTTTAAAATACAGTTTATAATTATTTTTAAAATCCAAAAAAATTCGCATTAATTTAATACAGTGTTGTTCGGTGCATTATGTTTTCATTCGATATAGTGCCACAGAGGCAGTTTTATTACACAACTTTAGATGACATATAGATTGACAGACAACCAAGTGTTCTAGTACCAAAATTAAATACGTAAATAGAGTACCTAGCTCAAACGTAACGCAATCCACTTCTCTTGTCATGTTTCTTTTTTATTCAAAACGTTGATGCCTAATAAGTCTATTACTATTGTTACTAACAACTATTATAAAATATTACTTATTACGGTTATTTTATTCACACGTTATTAATACTATATACTATTTTTCATCCATTAAAAATATTCTTGTAATAATTATTTTAACATTATAATTTATAATCTATTTATTATGAATGTATTAAATGACAAAGAAATGGTAAATATGTGCATAGAGCTATACGCCTATATCTAATAGTTTTAAAAATTTAGAATTGTAGTTAAAATTATAATCACACTTAAACCAAAAAGAGTTATACAAAATATAATTAACACTGAAATAGTGATGACTGATGAGTTAATGATATAAATATATAATACGTCAATTAACAGACAACTAGACAGTGTTTCACAGATATATACTTTTATGGTTAAATCTCAGGTCAAAATATTAACTCTAATTAATCTATGTTCAACAAATATCTCGAAAACACAATTTTATATGTTAACTTAGAGAAATTAAAAATATGTTATTTAATCAATAACACTTTATAATATTATTATTTCATTGCATTTAATTCGTTTAATTTATGAAAACTAGACTCTGAAAAAGAAGTTCTTACGATTAATTAAAAGTGTGAGCAGATTAGAAATTAATATAATTTAAAATTAAGATAATATAAATATATGATATTTGTATTTTATAAACTGAGGAGTAGGTATATATAAAAAGAATCTGGTGAAAGCAAGCGCATGTAGTTTTGATGTCAGTCTAAATGGCTCCTAAATTAATTACATAATATAAAAAATAATATGACAATCATTAACTTGTGTCTGACAGAATTTTTAGTTTTTACATCAGATTTAAAGATAATTTAACTTTAGTCCTTTAATTATCACATTTTAAAATTTAATTATTGGAAATGAAAAAAAAAATATTCAACTAACATAAAATGTACGTAACACCTATGCGTTCGCCAACATACGATTGGAAAAATAAAGGTCAATATAGATAAATCAAAGTAAATAAAAATGTTATGGCCCCCAAGTCAGAAGGACACATTTTTTGGTAGTAAAAATGCTTCGCTTTTTTTTAACAGCAACTTTTCTGAATGGAAAGTGAATATAGATGGTACTTGGGCATGTCAAAAATGCAACTTTTTCAATACTTTTTAAAAACGTCGAAAAAAACAATAAAAAAATGACGAAAAAACGGGAAATTTTACACAAAACCACGTTTTAACAAAATACATTTTTTCAAAATGCTCTAACTCAAAAACGAAAAACCGGAAACACTTGAAATTTTCACCAAATCTTTATCCACCAAATCTTTTTCTATACATGGAAAAGTTTTCAAAGTATTTTAACTTATTTATAGACAATTTAAATTTTCGATTTTTATAAGTTTTTTTTTTAAGTATCTATAAAATTTATTTGGCAGTCCGAAAACTCTTGAAAGTTTAATAGGTACAATGTTTATTATAAGTTATACTTATCATAACTAGAAAATATTGGAGATCATTTTACTCAAATTTTTTTATAAGTTTATAAATTTCAAATTTGTATAAAATATTTTAAAATCGCGATGATTTGCAAGTTATTTTGTAGTTGAAAATTCATAAGATTTATTCTGTTTATACTTAAGGTTCAAAATTTTAACACTGGGTTATCCATAAGCTAATCTTCAAAAATAAAAATAAATGTCTACCGGACTTAAAGGAAATAATTTTGACTGTTTGAAATCTAAATTTTTACAAAATTGTGTACTATTGCATTATATTTCAATTTAAATATAAAATACTATATTATTATATACCCATTTTAGATCAACATATCATCTCTATTCAGAATCGTTATTCGTATACAATGATACCTATAATTGTATACGAATTTTAACAAATCCATTGTAATGACCTATTCTATGAACGAGGTGCACACCACCCCCAACGGCTGCGTACAAGTTGATTCCTGGGTACCTGTTTACCTGCAACGACACCTTTGAGTTGATTCCCGGGTCGTTAGAGGGTACGTACGAGTTTATTTCCTATTGTTGTATATCAATTATCAATATATTGCACGAGTAAAGAGTTTACGACCGTAAAGAGTTCGATCGTCACACACAACCCCCTCTTATGTCCACCGAGAAATGTGTTACAAATTTTTACCAAATTACAAAATTTTTTTATATTTTTTACCTAGTTACTACTTACTACTAAATGTTTTTAATAATAATAAATATAATATAATTCAATAAATAATTAATAAATAAAAATTAAATGATTTTCAAAATATGAAAAAACTAAAAAAAAAACAACATTTTTGAGAAACTTATCAGCCAACCTCCTCGTGGTGCCTCTTGGGTTATGCTAATATTCTAATAGGCTGAATATTTTACTAAATATTGAATAAAATATATAATGACCTGCAAGGAATCAACTCGTACATACCTCTTCATGACCCGGGAATCAACTAATACATGAGAAAGGTCTCGGGAATCAACTCACCTATTGCGCCCCCAACTGTACAGCAGAGCGAGGCCCATCCAGTTCTTTTTTTATGTTCACCGTCTATGGTAGTTACGACAGGACAGGCGATTGCAAGTGTTGTACATAGACAGTCGAATACAAAAGTGAGTGCACGATAAGACAAGGAGACGTATTATTTTCTTATGAAATACATCAGTACTTATTTTTTTTTCATAACATTATGAAAGGCAATTTAAAATACATAGTAAGTTCAATAGCAATTTAATTCAATTTTAACTAGGTACCATAGTATAACTACAAAAAATAATATGAATACAAAAAGGAAAGAAATTCATTTGCACGAATTATTACTTAGCTCATTCCCTAATCTCACTGGTAGAATATTTTTTCAATTAGTGTATATATTGCCGTATAAATTCAAATTATTGAAAAAAAAGTATATTATACTCAGTAGACTCATATAATATAAATATTTTATTTTATATAGAATATATCAAACTGTATTAATTAGAAATGTAAGTTCATAGCAGATATAATTATACTTATTTATAATATAGTGTAATAGTAATATATTTTAGTATAAATTATATATATACAGTGTGATTCCTTTTAAAGGTAACACTAAATAATTCTATCCAGTGACATCGGATTAATATGCGGTTTTCGGGAAGGGATAGGGAATACATAAATACAAATTTCTTGATGATTTTTACATTTTTAGATTTTTCCGAGTGCGCATGCGCAAAACAACTTGCATTTTTTTAAACGGTAACGGGTGTTTTAAATATCGAATTCGAACAGACCGAATTTTTTTAAGTCGATTTGGTCCTTTTTACCAGAGCTCTAAAATCAAAATTGATCAAATGAGAACCACTCAAAATTTCGATTAAATTTTATTGAATTTTTCAACAATCATACTAGAATTTTTTGAATTATTATGATATTTTAAGTATTTTTTTTCCGTAGGTTTGTAGATATTATTAAATTATTTAAATTTAACTGTGAGGAATTAATTAACCTCAATTAGACGTAAATGTAAGTTCATTTACTAAGAAAAGATTAAATAAACTAATATGATTTATTTCTAATAACTTCTTAATAGAAAATATGATTAAAATTATAAAAAAATTATGTTAATTATTTTAATCGTTTCTTACCTAGTAAATGAACTAACATTTACGTCTAATTGAGGTTAATTATTTTCTCAAAATTAAATTTAAATGATTTGACAATATCTGCAAACCTATGGAAACAAAAAAAAAATACTTAAAATTTCATAATAATTCAAAAAATTCTAGTACGATTGTTGAAAAATTCAATAATTTTAATTGAAACTTTGACTGGTTGCCATTTGGTCAATTTTGATTTTAGAGCTATGGTAAAAAGGACCAAATCGACTTAAAAAAATTCGGTCAATCCGAATTTGGTGTTTCAAACACCTATTGGCATTTAAAAAAATGCAAGTTGTATTGCGCATGCGCATACGGAAAAATTTAAAAATTTAAAAATCATCAAAAAATGTGTATTTACGTATTCCCTATCTCTTCCCGAAAACCGCATATTAATCCGATGTCACTGGACAGAATTATTTAGTGTTACCTTTAAAAGAAATCACACTGTATATATATATATATATTGTATATAGTATATTTATATATATTTTTTATTTATTTTATTTTATTTTATTTCATGTATATATAAATATACTACATACAATATATGAGGTATAAACTAAATATATATTTAAATAAAAGTAAAATAAATAAAAATTAAGTTATTATACTGTCTATGAGTATGTATTGTATCTTATAATATAAAGATTATGGACATTATTTTTGGTAGGTAGTACATTGTCAATTAAATTATTTTGAATGTGTCTAATTAACTAATTACTAAATTTAACAAAATATGAATTGAGTCTATAGGTATACATAAATATTAATTAAATTTAGTTTAACAATAAATTAGTTATGTACTCGTAATGATATGATAATTCAATATTGTATACGATTTTACATACCTTCATTAAAATTAATATTGATTTTGTTTGCAGTTAATTATATTTTTTTAAATGTTATTATTTTCTGAATATATTATGATTTGATTATGTATGTTGTTGAACTATATTATATTCAATCATTTGTTTTACTATTACTCAATACGAGTTCATAACTCAAACAATGCCACTTGTCAGTCCTTTCACATTATTATTATTTGTCTTAAGACTAATATAATTTATTCAAAGAAGTCGAATTGTGATAAATCATAATTCAAAGAAAGACTGAAGTCAAGATTAAAAAGACTTAGAAATTATGATATTTTTTAATGAAGTTGAATGACCATACTAGATCCTTAGATTACTTAATACTTACAGTGCATTTATTTTAATTTTAGATTCTGAACGGAGTAATGGAATCTATTGGTTTTACAATGATGTATATTTTTAAATTATGAACGGAGTGATGGAATCGACTGGTTTTACAATGGTTTTCTTATTTTTTATTTCTTATTTTTTTATTTTTGTGTCTGACGACACCTTTTTTGGCAGTAAAAATGCTTCGATTTCCCTAATCAGCTACTTTTCTGAAAGGAAACTGAATATAAATGGTACTTGGGCAAGTTAAAAATGCAACTTTTTCAATACTTTTTAAAAGCGTCAAAAAAAACGATAAAGAAATTTCGAAAAACGGGAAATTTACATAATAAAATATTCTAGACTGACAATTGATAAATTATCTCGGTTTTTGGAATTTACTTTAGCCCAATAACCAAATAACACAAATAATTGAAATTTTTACCAAATGTTTAAATTAGCGTTTTCTATACATGGTTCAGTTTTCAATGTATTTTGACATATTTTGACTTTTTATACATAATTTAAATTTTCGATTTTTGTAAGTTTTTTTTTTGAAATATCTATAAAATTTATTTGGCTGTCCGAAAACTCTTGGAAATTTAGTACAAAGCTTATCATAAGTTATCCTTATCGCAAATAAAAAAAATTGGAAATTGTTCTACTCAACTTTTTTTATAAACCTATAAAATCCAAATTCATATGCAATTTGTCAAAATCAAGATAATTTGCATGTCATTTTGTAATTAAAAATTCATAAAAAATTTTCTGTTTATACTTTAAGTTCAAAATTTTAACACAGTGTTATCCCTAAGTTACTCTTCAAATAACTATAAAAAAAATGTCTACTAGACTTTAAGAAAAAAATTTTATGACCGTTTGAAATTTAAATTTTTACGAAATTGCATAAAATAACGATTTATCCTCAATCGATTTTAAGTATTTGTTATAATTCAAAAAGTATAATTTGCAAAAACTAGAAATTTTTACCAGTTGTTAAGATTGGCATTTTCTTTAAGTCATATTTTTTCAAAATATTATACTGATTTTTAAGCAATTTTAAATATTCGATTTTTACATTTTTTTTTTTTTTAGTTGTTAATAAAAAAAATTTGGCTAGTTCATAATACTTGAAAATTTAATAAAAGATTTCACAGAATTAGTTCTTATTGTCATTCAAAAATTATTCAAATCTATAGGCAAAATTATTTTTTATAAGCGTTTGAAAAGTAAATATTGATATTATATTTCAATTTAAATATAACATAATATATTATATTATGTACCTATTCTAGACTAACATAATATCTCTGTTCAGAATCGTTATTTGTATACAATGATACCTATCATCGATTCAAATTTAACAAATCCATCGTAGTGACCTATCCTATGAACGAGGTACACTCTACATCCTACTGTACAGCAGATCAAGGCCTATCCGGTTCTTTAATTTTTATTTTTATTCTTAAAACATTAAATAGTCTTAAGATTTTTTGGACAATTAGTGATTAAAAAAAAAACAAAATATAAAACGCCAATAACCGGATGGTTAAATCTTAAAATGAACTCGACTAATTAAGATAATTCCACCATTTTTACATGTTTTATTTATTAAGCTATTTTATAGAACATGTTTTACTATAGTTTGGAATCATCTACGTCTCTACATCAACCTATTATTGGTCTACAATGGTCTCACGTATTATCTTTAACAATTTTTAATGAAATTACTTGACATTTGTTGACTATACGTGTGTGTGTGTGTGTGTGTGTGTGTGTGTGTGTGTGTGTGTGTGTGTGTGTGTGTGTGTGTGTGTGTGTGTGTGTGTGTGTGTGTGTGTGTGTGTGTGTGTGTGTGTGTATATTTTTAAT
>JAIPRK010000922.1:0-23837 GCA_025469195.1 Chaitophorus viminalis
AAATTTACCAGGGCTTTTCTACCTCGAGATTTGTAAATAAAAAGAAGCCAAATTCATGATTTAAAAAGAAGCCAAATTCCGTAAATTTACCAGGGCTTTTCTACCTCGAAAAACAAAACTGAAAAAAACATGGTCAGAACATACAAATTACTACTACTAATACTCTTTCAACTCGGTACACAAAAGTACAATATTTTTTATGCCAAATTAAATTATGCTTCAATACAATTGTCTTCATCATTGTCTTTCTTCGTAAATGGTCTTGAGTAGTTGTACGCTGGTTCTCTATTCTGAAGTTGTTGAATTAGAATCTGCAGTTTTCCTCTTCAACAGTGGTCAATTGAATGAGTTGCCTCCGTTATAAATGGAGGCGCCCATGATTCTGGAATTCCCATATGATATAATAAATATTTACTGGTTATGCTGAAAACAATTAAATAAATTATAATATATTATATTAAATATTTAACTAATAATTCATCTAATGTTTTTGGCCATACTGATACGTTTTCTCGTAACGAACATTCGGCTGCACCTTTATGTTGGCCATCAATGGTCCCACTGTCGAACTTAGCTTCTGAAAAGTCGGATGATCCTCTTGCACTGTTCCCACTGCTTTTACGTGGACTCGGGTGTACCATTGCGACTTGTCCAGTGTCTTTATATCCTCCCTTCTATATGCAAAATTCTCATAGCTAATATAAATACATTAACAATAAAAATTCTATCTCACTTGTCAATCTTCAAGTCGTATGAGTAGTGTTTCATCAACACTTCCACTCTGGCAATCTTCGGTTTTGTGTCCATTTGAAGTGAAATATCTGAAGATATTTTCCCATTGTTGGATGTCGATATCAGCTGCGAAAATTCGTCGTCTAGCGTTCAACCCTCGTTTGTCTCCAGACAAACGTATGGACGTATACGTCGTACTTCTTTTGGCATATTTAACATAAATATCAGAATCACTATACTCACAATTGGTATTTTTTCTTCAAAAAATGTATTGTATTACAGGCTGTCTCGGTGATGGTGTTAAAGTCGCTTGGGTAGTAGCATAGTCGTTATCGACAGATTGTGTCTAAATATTAGTGAAATAATTAAATTTTCTCTAAGATTTGTTTTGAATTTTAACTTATCAAAAAACCAAGTTGAAAAATATCTTGTCCCTGCGGTTCATAAACAACAATTGAAGAAATCAGTGATGGTATAAATAAATCAGGTTCCTCTAGAATATTGTATAAATTTCTAAATCACTTCCCACTTCTATATTCTAGTGTATTAAACACATTTAATTTTATGTATAAAAATCAAACTTAAATAGTAAAATTAGTATATACTATTCTATTTTATATACTAATTAATATATACTATTACTTTTGATATCAAACTGATAAAAATTATAAAATATAAATGCGTACCACGGTTGTAGATAGTATAATATAGCACTATCTACAGCCGTGATGCGTACTTGCTATAGCAGCAAAAGGAAAGAAACGGATAAGACCGAAAGGATTAATGAAATAAAACTGTTGTAATATTTTAATTAAATTAATATTTAAAATGAAAAATTGTGTTACATCTGTCAAATGCATCAAAACATTCAAAACAATTTGTAAATATATACTTATCATGAATATAAATTTTGGGGACTTCATATAATAAAAAACCTAAAACATGTATTGTCGCAGTACTAATTTGATACCATTGATTCCCGACCATAGAGTATTATATTATAAAATATTATTATTTTAATATTATATTATATTGTATTATATTACACTATGTATGTGTTTTTAATATTATCTATTGAAAAGAAAATCTCAGATTATTACCATAACTTTTAGGTGACGATTACAAACCTTTGTAAAATTTAAATTATCAACGAAAAAAAAGCAAAATATTTATCCATAATAAAATCACAGATTATTTGAATTGTATACTGTATGATGTTGATAATGTTGAATGATCGTACTCTTTATATTTTTTTTTTATATTCATACATTTACTATGATTTTTTCTTACGGTTTTTGAAACTTCAAAATTCGTACGAGAATGTCAGTAACGAAAGTGTCTAATCATATTTATTTTTAATTATATTGTATATAAGTACTATTGTATTTTTTTAAAGTTATTAACGAACAATTGTTATTATTATGTATTATCCCATGATATATGTAATTTGATTAAATAGGTATTATAAATTACCTGTTATAAGCAAAATTAGATATATAATGGGACGCAATCGAACCACATCAACTATAACGATGCAATCATGTTAAAAATAGTATGTAAGAGTGACTGAATTGTTACTCGGGGCTTCACTTTTACTTATTCAAGCTGACAAACTCCGTATGTGGATACGTTGGTATAAAATATAACAATAACTGGTTTACACCATGTTGTATTTTTTTATTTATTTTTTATTTTTTTTAATTGTCATCGCACCCGTATTGTACCCTGTATGACGGGCTCATTACAATTATTTTTAATATTTAATGTATGTAATTTGGCCTGGCCACTCTAAAATATAAAATAAATGAATAAATATTATTGTATTATTTGTGTTATGGTAAAATTATTTATAAATAGTATTATAAATGAATAGTATTGTAATTTAAATTGCCATGTTAAGTGTAGTGAAAAATTATAATGTAAGAATTGTGCGGACTACTGGTGTATTTGTTCCGGCTAGCGTTAATATCTGCATTTTGGACTTTATCCACCAATATTTAACATTATAAAGTGGCATATAACTAATGTCTAAATAACAGTTTCCACATGAATAATTTCACACATGAACGATTTAAGTCATACAAACATTTAAATATAAAAATCGATACTTAAAAATTAATTAGTTTATTTATACAACCTAGTTTCACATAGACATTTTTGAAAATCCTTAGCTGATAATGACTGAAAAATTTCAATTTCTCTCAATGATGACAAGTTTTGGATAGACAGTAAATTATTTTCTTGCGTATAATTGGGTAAGTGTACTATTTCTATTTCCAAACTTTTAATTTAGATTTTTACCAATGTCTATAGTGACTAAAGTAAAAAGTTATAATTTTATTAATAGTTTTTCGTCAATCTTATAAGTATTTTTCTCGAAGTCGGCTACCTTGATAACCATGTTTAACGATAGATAGTATTCCTATAATATATGTGTCTACTCTTCTAAAACTATAAAATCTGATGTGACCAACGAATTACCTTTATGGCACTTTACACATATACACGAACACGGTCCGAAATTAAGATGTTTACATAAGCAAATCAAAAACGCAAGTTAACGCAATATTTTACAAAGATTTCAAACGAAATCTTAACTGTTGAGAAAGGGTTAAGAAAAAAAATTATAAACTGGGATGTGTAAGTTCTACAGAAAATTTTTAACACTTCGTTATACGAAAGAATATTTACAAAAATACAAAAATACCATACTCCAAGATCGGATAAGATCCCACGGTAGGGTGAGTTACAACCTTGCAAGAGTAGGTTATGTTGCTTGTACGGGCCGGGAGCGTATAATAATAACACGCGCACCCGGTCACCTAATACTTCGTCGGCCACACGGGTGTGTATGTGTGTAAACAGCTCAAACAGACGTGATTGGGAACGCCGCGCAGGTCTGATGAGCTGCGTAGTGCTGTGGTGTGTGTAAGTGTGTATATATGTGGGTGTGTGCTTAAAAACTAACGGATTGGTAACTGGTAAAGACGGTGACTCAATTTGATAATAATAGGTAATATAATATAACAAAATAGTAGATTACGGCCCTTTTGGCCCAACAAGGTAAAATATATAATAAAAATAGTTGCCGGTTCCGCACAACCAAATGACAATTAATAATATTATAGGTGTAGCTAAATAATATTATAATAAGTAAAATAAAATAATTCCTAATGCCAATTGGGCACAACTAATAAATAATATAAATACAATGATAATATAAAAGAACTCACAATTTGTCGGTGTACCGCTGGCCAGCTGCAACCTGTACAGCTATAGATAATAATTGCACACACACAAACAATAAAATATAAAAATGACAACAAGTTATAGATGTTAGACGATTCGCGTCTACAAACATACAACAATATAAATTATGCGGCGATTCGCGCCTATAATTTATAGAATAATATAATAATAAAACTATTGAATTGTGGCGATTCGCGCACACAAATATAATAATAACAACAATGGCGATTCGCGCCTTGCTAATAAATATAATAAAAGGTATCGTCAATTCGACAACCAATAATTAAAATTGCGGAGTCGACATCTTAATAATTACGTACGATATGAACGAGACGACTGACTAAATCGGCGGCCATGTTAAACTGCGCGCACCGGTAAACCGGTACGGCGGCAGATAACACGCCGTCCTCATTTGCATAATTACAACGTTATATAATTCACCGGACAATAATAAATATGATAACGAAAAACATAAATAAATAGAAAAATAGCGGCTGACGTGCGTGGCCGGCCGTCATTATAATTAGGACAGTTTCCCTAATTAAGTGTCCGCTACCGCCCGTACTGATTTCCATTCTTCAGTTGTCGCAACATTGCTTGATTGATCTCAAGTTTAAAACCAATGTAGTAATGAACCTACTATTGCTTCGAAAAGTTCTGAGTATAATGTTTTTCACTTACTGGTTACCAAGATAATACTTTATGTTGATTTTATGATGGCTATTAAGTACTCAGTTAATATTTTGGGTAGCAATGACAACAAGAATAACAGTCAAATAACTAATATCATATAGTCTAATTTAAAAAAATTAATTTTTCACTTATAACAAAATAAAAACCGTTACGTATTTAAAATAATAATACCAAATTAATGTTGGATTTTTAACATTAAATAATTGTTATTTCTGATTTTGGGATTATACTTGGCTAAGTGTGCAATCCATACCGTGAGTGGTAAAAACTAATAATAAAAACATTATCAATACAATATATCTAATAAGACGTGATAAATAAATAGTAATCGTGTCATAAAAACGGACACAAGGTGTTATTGACTCCATGAGACAGTTGTATAGGTAACAAACATTTAAATTTTTTACAATAAAATACCATTTCTCAAATACTGATAGAAAATATTTTCTTATTAAATTAAAAATTTCAATACAGATAACAGATGATCATCGTTTGAACACACATTTCGAATTTTTTTGGAAAAATTAACAAAAAATAGAATGAAGTTTTTTTTTAATCTTGTATTATACTAAGATAATTAGAAATAGAAGGTTCAGTGCTTAGATCCAGTGTTGTAAAGAATACTTTTAAAAAGTACCTATTTAAGGTACTGCTCAAATACTTGAACTATAAAGTATTTAAAATACCACTCAAACAATCAATTAATTGACACTGTGTGACGTCCCGCACCCTTTTCGGCCGTTCAGGTTCCTGATGGACCTGGTTGGAGAGTCGCCAACCTGTGGCCGATGCTTGAGAGCTTTAACGCACAGGATTATTTTACCAATAGGAAATATAACTAATAATCATAGAGTAATAAAACTAATAATATATTAATATACAATAGTCAATAAGATACATGGAAAGTAAGGTTATTAAAAGAAATACAAGTTGTTTTTTTTTAATATAAAAAATTAATTTGGCTGAGAAAGCCATACGGCTACGGCATATAACTCGGACGGGATAAAGAAAATGTATATTGGAATAATAAAAGACATTTTTATAGACTAAGACTAGTATGATAATTGATTATTATAGTCTTCATCATATAGTCCATGGCGTCTTACGGCAGGGATCACCACTCACCAATTAATATTTTCTATTGTAATGATATGCACAATTGCATTGCATCATCATCAATAAGAATTTAAATAAAATCATATTATAATTACACTTGTAATGTATTAACAAATGATCGTAGTATATATAATTAAGTAATTTACAATAAATTATATATTATTATTAATATATATTTTTATAATAAATTATTATGATATGGATATTGGATCTTCAAAAGACCGACTAAATATTTCATCCGATAACAATTAATTAATATCATATAATGTCAATTAACTAACCGATTATAGGTATTTTATATTAAATAATTCGATTTTATTAGGGTTAGAATATTTATTATATAATTCATATAATAATTTATACAATTAAATAAATAAAGACAACGACAATCGCATTTTAGATTAGAATTTATAAAAGAACAAATATTAAACAATTCAAAGTCCAGCCGCCGACTCAGTCTATGATGGACCAGTCAACGGCTATCCGTGCTGTGGCCTACCACGTTTAATTGTCAAATTCTATAATGCGAATGTTCTGTCATATTAATCACATATGTATTTTATTCAATTTTAATATAATAAAGTTCACTTAATTATATAAACATTTTTTTCTTATCTACCTTCATCTCTTCGATACATGAAAAATTAAGCGTACTTACAACCTCCATTACCCCGCCCCTCCCATTAAGAAATTTACAATGATTTTCATGCATACAATAAGTACGCAATTTCTATGAATTTGTACGATCAATTTCAGAATTTGTACGCAACTCGTTCACCGTGAAAAACTCATTTTTCGCGGGAGGAGGCAGGGCAACGTTACCCCAGCCCCTCACCCCTTCCAAAACAACTATTTTACAAAATTGAATATGCAAATAGTTAGTACGTAATTAGTATGAATTTATACAATCAATTTGATTTATTTAAATAACTACATGAGGTGAATAAAATGAGTCATATCCCAATAATACAAACTAAATTATAGTTTTATATATTGTAATTTATTAATGTATTAATCACACGAATTCAACTATGTTTAACATTTCTGGGTTATTATTCTATAATTAGTATTTATATCTACGCATACAATTCTTACCAATCATCATTGTATCAAAATAATTCCTATTTTAACTGTTTATCTGTTCAAAATATAACAATATACAGTGTCTAAAAATAGTATTTATTATTCTTTCGTCAATAAATATCTAATATTATAAAATCTGATTATTATCTGCTTATTTCAATCATTTTGTTTTTCAGTGTTAGTTTTGTGATGTGTAAGTGTTGTAGTACAATATTATTACAGTTATTACTAGTATCTTTTATTATTTTTGTGACAATTCTGACTATTTTGGAAATAAAATTATAATCTTAAATATTATATTATTAACAATGGCTGGTAGAAGACCTGCAGTTGATCCTTCACTAATAATTGATGCAGTTTTGAAATTTAAAGATCAAGTCATAGATCCGAATCAAAATAAAAAAGGTAAGCACAACTATATAACATTGTTAACAAATTTGTTTTTAATCTTAGTTTTTAATAAAAACAAAATAACTAAAACTAATACTGTCTATTCAAAATTCATTGAATAATCCGATTTCAACAAAATTAAAAATTCTTTATAAAATGTTGGTGACATCTTGCTAATTTTGTTTTTATGTTTTTAAATTCTGAACGGAGTAATGGAATCTATTGGTTTTACAATGTGTGTTTTTTTTTTATTTATTTAATTATTTTTTTTTTTTTTTTTGTGTCCGAGGACATGACTTTTCGATTTTTGGTAGTAAAAATGCTTCGATTTTCTTAAACAGCAACTTTTAAAGGAAAGTGAATGTAAATGGTACTTGGGCAAGTCAAAAATCCAACTTTTTAATGCTATTTTAAAAAATCGATAAAAACGATAAAAAAATTACGAAAAAACGGGAAAAATTTTAATCGAATTTTTTCGATTTTTGTAAATTTTTTTTTTTTAAACATCTATAAAATTTAATTGGCTGGCCAAAAACTCGAAAATTTAATACAAGGTTTATAATAAGCTTAACTTATCTTCACTAGAAAATATTGGTGATCGTTTCACTCAAATTTTTTTTATAAGCCCATAAATCTCAAATTTGTATAAAATGTGTCAAAATCACTATAATTAGCAAGTTATTTTGTAGATAAAAATTCATAAAATTTATTCCGTTTACAACTAAAGTTCAAAATTTGAGTTGCGTACAAATTTTAAAATTGATCGTACAAATTCATACTAATTATATACTAATTATTTGCATGAAAATCATTATAAATTTCTTAATGTTTAGCCGGGGTAATGGACGTGTACTTACATCTTCGCGAAGTGCAAGGTAAGAGATATAATTTATTAATAATAAAATAGGTGTTTATATATAATAAAGGTGCATATTCTATGTATGACACTAATATTATAGTTGTGTATGCAATATAAAAATATATAATTAAAACATAATTTAATATACTAATAAAGTAATGCAACCGAGTTTACAAATTACATTAATAAACGACTACCATCATTCTTAATTTAAAATTCGGTTGATCGGTTCATTACATTATGGTTCTGATGAAATCAGAAGTATATGGAAAATTCTCACGGGCCATCTAAGTAGGTACATATTTAACATGGTAAAAATATATCATGTTGTTTAGTTATTATAACTTATAGAGTAAGCAAACAGCTGTGGTAATTCAGTACAAGTACAATCATATTGATTATAAATATTTATAGGTAATTAATTATAATTTATAATGAATGAAAAGTCAATAGTACCTATACTACCTACATCATAATTGATAATATATCATAGAGTAATCTATCGATGTCGGCCATAGACGTAATATAGTTTATATTGTTTATAATGTCTAATGTTATCGAAAAATATCTGGAACTGACCTATTTTCTCACGATCTGTATTTAGTGGGTGTACCCAGTATCTTCACTTTACTTTTGGTAGATCAAATAAACCTATTGCTTCAGCTGCAGCAACAACTTGAATTTTTTTTTTGGCTCGCATTATAGGTATTTAAATATATAAGATATAAATTAATTTGATAGTAATAAAGTACACAATATATTTATAAAATATAAATAGTATATACACATACATACCTATTGAGTGTTAAAAAATATTACATGTCCAAAGATTACATTATTTTGATATACTTCAATTATTCCTCGTAAATGGTAGCGGGTAAGGTGTACATATTATATCGAGATAATTACGTGCAATATAATAATATTTTAATGCATAAATTAAATGAATAGTACCTATAGCGCATCAGACACAATATGGGATGATGAATATTTTTGGTGTTTGACGACTAGCCACGGCAGCACGAATGCAGTAGCGGGAACGTTTTCAAGTACAAAAACGCATAGATGAGACTTAATCAAAACGCATCCGTTTCAACCGGACCCGCCAAAACGCATGGTGTGGCACTTATTCTGTATAATATATTCTGTGGTCTATATGCCGTATTTGCACAGTTCTGTGGTATGGTATGGTTTGTTTTATTTTTGTAATGTTATCAACTGCGATGATATGCTGATACTATCGTATTTTATCACCATTGGACGCTGATAGCCAGAGTACAATAATATTATTATGAATCATGTTACAATACAACGACAGAGTTAATTTTTATTTTATATTCAATTTATTATTGTTTTATAGTGTATAGGATATAGTAATAAACTAATAAATAATAATCATAACCACCGATAGAAAATTTTATTGACATTTCCTGTGATGTGTATCATGAAAGAAATTTGTGTAATATCCAGATATTTTAATTGATAATCTACGATTGCGAAAAAATTCAATTGGTAATTCGTTTTCAGTGTGTTTATAAATTTACTGTGAAAAACATCGGTTATCCTTTTCCCAAATGTAAAATTGATTCTATTTATACAATATCTAAATGATAATTCGCGTTACGTTTTTTTAAAACAAATATCAAATACCTAAAACAGTGTTGGTTTTTGTTTTTTCAGAAATAATTACCGAATTGAACAATAAAATGATGTTTTCAGTGTATGTGAAATATCAATACTTTTTAAAGAATTTCAAATTTATACCAAAATATAAAATTTACTATTCTACAGTATCATATGTACAAGGACAATCACCAGAAAAAAAAATAAGAGAATATTTTTACTATATAGACCACCAAGGAATGGTTGGTACATAAGTTACTATTATAACATAATAATTTATTAAGTTTTACCTTATTGAAGAATGAAATAGAAATATTTTGTTTTCACTGATAATTACTAATTTCATCTCCAAATACCTCTTTAAATAAATAAGAAGTATACTTTATGTAATCAGTAATGACATTCTCATATTATCTTAAAATCATTTGGATTTGATACTATTTAAATTAGTATTTTATTTTACCTTATGGAAAATTATTTCACAGATATTTTATTGAATACTGTTTTACTGTTAAAGTAACATTTTTATAAATTATAATATACGGGAGGAATAAGAATATTTGTAATTTAAGTATAAATTAGGTATTATTTTTATGACTTTATAGTATTAAAACATAATATTATATTATAGTATTTAAATGCTAGAATTTTAGTTTTTTTAGGAAAAAATATGTACAGCAAATAGTGTTATTTAATCATTTATATTACTGCTTAGTAAATTAATTATTACATACAATATAGTTATAATTAAATACTATATTTGTAGTTATGAAAAAACAAAATTAAAAAGTAGAACAATTTAAAAACATATAATACTATAATGCTTTAGGTCTAAATTGATTATAAAGGTAGTGCCTATCATCCATTTAATGCCAAATAATAAAAAAATTAAAAACTATTTGGAGATTGAAATAAGTAGACAATATTTTTCTTACCTTTAATAATTTTTATACTAATGATTTAAGAGGAACATTATTGTAGAGATTACAAAATGAAACAAAATATAGTAATAATATATATATATATATATATGTGATAAAGGTTACTAAATATTTTATTTAAGTTATTGATTATGTAATTAGTTAGTTTTGATTTTACACAAATAATAAATAAATCAATAAAAATATAAAATATCAAGCAATACAATGTTGAGTTGAAAATAGGAATATGCTTACAGTATATTAAAGTATATTAATTACAATAAGAATATTAGTATATTACCGAGTGGGTTGTAATTTGGGTTTAGGCATTTTATTTAATAGACCTTGAATATCTTTTTTTTCATCATAAGTTTTCCAAAGCTCAAAAAGATTAATTATATATCTGGATATTTCTTGAATCTTATCAATATCAACATTCAGCTCAGCAAACCATGATTTGAGATCTTTTTGCAACATAACACATGCAATTTGTAAACATCCAATAGCTATTTGATATGGTGGATATAATAATGATAGATCAGTTCTTAGACTATCATTAACTACTCTCCATGCCAAAGCCAATAATTGATCCTCGTGTGGTCCGATATCTTGAACTAACTGTAGCAATGGGCGATAAGGTTGAAATACGATCAAACAACAGTCCAAATTTTCCAACAAATAAAATTCACATTCTAATATATGATTGGTGCGATAGGGAAATTCTTGAGTATATGCATAATTCAATTTATTCTTCAAAACTGTTTGGCAGGTGGTTATTAAACGACTGTTAGATATTACTCCAAATTCTTCAACTTTAGATGCTAAAAATACACAAGTAGGAGATATCAATAGAGGATCTATACACTTGAGAGAGTTTCTAGCGTAAAATCGTTTAAAATACACTGTGGCTGTGGCTATCACTTGTTGTTTGAGTTTTAGTTGTTCACCTAAAATCTGGATAAAATTAGAAAAAAATATGCATATTTTTTGATATTCTTCTTCACTTAAGACTTGCAAGTCCAGTTGACGGTCCCTGACCAGATCTTGTTTATCCAATATCCATTGTTGGTAATGCGAACTCTGCCAAAAGTTTCCTGCCATGTTCAACGGTGGTCTGCTGTCGTCTTTCGTCACCGACGGCCAAGCATAATCTTGATTCTGAAGACAGTGGAAACAATAACGCGAAGTGTTGAGGTCACTAAGGATCACGGATGGAGTATATTTTGTGTTTTTGTGATTGAGTATTGATCGTAGGCCGTACAGTTACTGTTTAGTGTTGGGTGCTTGAAGGAAAAGTTTAATCGTTTGGTGTTTGTCCGTGATAACAACGTTGCTAATTGATAGCAGACTGCGGGCCGCGGGGATTACCGGTTACGTGTTCGGCGGGACACGAACAAAAGGACGCGACTGTCTAGCCAGTAGCCAGTGCGTACACAAATATTTTCAAATTTTCAATGGTTTGAATTTGAACATTATTTAGTATATACACGTAATATAATGTATTATTATTTATTAGTTTTATTAGTTATTACAAAGTGTCACTAATGGAGAGTAGCCGTGGCTCCTTTAATCAAGACATTCACTTCACGACATATTTTTTAACACCCTTTAATTTAACATTTTTCTTCAACTCGTCAATGTTCTCTTCATTGGGAGTAAAAGACCTCAAAAGGACTACCACAGTACCACGATGTACCGTCTACATGATGATCAATCCATTGTCTTATGTATATTATAAATAATTATTTTTCAGTTTAAAAATAAACTATTAAGTATCATATTAAATTTTAAACTGAAAAATAATTATTTATATACATATGACAATGGATTGACCATGATGTTGTATTTAATTTGTAAAATTTAATATGATACTTAATAATTAAATTTTTCGATTATATAGCCAAACAGGGTGAATTGGTGATCTATTATGGTTGTTCAACCGATTTTTGTTTATATTTTGCGAAAATGTTTTGAGTACCTACCCATTACCAAACCATGTTCTATAAGATGTAGATTTATTCGTACCACTTAGGAATTGATTAGGAATAGGTATCCTGTATTTCCGTGGCAATATTAACTTTTGTTTTTCAAAATGGGAACACGATTTTTTTTTTATTTCAATAATATTATACAGTTCATTTTTCTTGAATTGTTAATGCAAAATAGTCAAGTATCAGCCATCAGAACATATATTAAATTCAAATTTAAAATTGCATATGAAAAATATAAAATAATAAGTATAATATTGATATTTAAAAATACAAGTATTGTAGAATATAGTTATATAATAATAATACATCCAAAGCCATATAGGTTTTCAAATATCCAAAAAATCAGAATATTAATGGGGTGAGTATCTTCAATGGACCATTCTGTATAATATATATATATATATATATATATATATATATATATA
Source organism: Chaitophorus viminalis (assembly GCA_025469195.1). Lineage (NCBI taxonomy): Eukaryota > Metazoa > Arthropoda > Insecta > Hemiptera > Aphididae > Chaitophorus > Chaitophorus viminalis. The sequence goes on from JAIPRK010000922.1 coordinate 13,082, forward strand.
TATATATATATAAGTAATATGTAAACAAATAGTTTCTCTTTCATGAAATTCCTTAAATTTAAGTTTCACCATTTTTAAATATTCTGTAGTAAATAGGTACTAGATTTTGCCACTGGCAGTATTGTAGGTGTATACAATTATTAAAATTTGAGTAGCTTCTATATTTTAATCAGAATACTGTACTGAAGTACAATCAATTCCATTTGATGGTTTCTTGTTCAAACGAGTGAGTTTTAGCTTCCACATTTTAAGTTCACTGAGAGTGGAGTAATAGATGGATATCTTTAATTTGTACAACTTTATTTTTATTATTTTTATAAAGTTACTTTAAATAAATATATTATTACCAAGTATTTAATTTCAACTATTTTCACATAGTTAAGATAAGTATAGTAAATCAGACCAGTAAGTGGGGTTTAACCACCCAAACTTTATAATTTTATTTCCGAGTTTGAACTATATCATATTATAAGTGTAGATTAACCTGAAAACTCCAATATTTTGAAATGTTAACAGTTACATTAAAAATATGTACATGTAAATTAAAAGCATGTAAATATAGCATGTAATCGGTGTAATTATCTGAAATAAAATATTGGTCATTTTTGGGAAACTGAATTAATTGTAATATCTTATATTTTTCTCAGTAATGATATTTTCATGATTGTTCATGTGCTCTTTTTTTTTTAGCTATTTTTGGATGATAGTAAAATGAAAAATTTCACATCAGCCTACAAAGGTAAATAATATTTTTAATATGTGTTTTAAAGAAATTTTATTAGTGAAATATCAAATAACTGTGTATTTTATGTTTAGTATTTATAAATTTTATATTAATTATTTATTGTAATCAAAATTTTTATTTAAACATTTTTCAGAAACAGATTTTTTAGTGTTTTTCTTCAAACGGTTGAAACCAAATACAATTGATCGATATAGAGAACACTTTCCGTGGATATCATTGTGTGGAAGAGAAAGAAATTTTATTCGATGTGATGACTTCCCGATTGTATTCACCCAAATAATTCAAGGCGAAGATGGAAATTTCTTATTTTGTCATAATCATGCAGGACCAAAATTGACTGTATTATTTCAACCAAATAAGCTGTGGATGGATGTTGAAAATGGTAGAGTTTATCATCCAGCTAATGAACAACACGGATCAATTGGACTTGTATCATCTAGATTAGCTATCGAATTAAGTAAAATGTTTATATATGATACTGATAAAGATAATTATGTGCCAACACATTTTATGTGGTGTGATGAGAAATATACTTTAGATCCAGATTGGTTTCAAAATTTGATCGATAAATAAATATATTGTTATACAAGAATAATTAGCTTGTTGTAAGGTGATATTTTCAAATAAAGTTTTTTTTAGAAGTATATTTTAATTTGTATAGAATATTGTACATTTATTTTAATAAATTACATTAGAAATTGGATCACAGAACTAAAAATCTGTAGATTAGTTTTATATTTTGACTATAGATTATAATTAATAATATCTAATATGATAAACCACCAATTCATATTAAAAATATTTGGGTTAAGACGGTTAAGTATACAGTTATATTAATGATATTGGTGTACCAACACAGTAGTTGATAGAATAATAGTATTGTATCTTCAGAGCTACTACTTGGTGGTATTGGCGTGGTTCAACCGGTAACTGCAACTCAGATAATGCAATGCCCAATATTATCTCTTGAGCTTGAATATGTTTTACTCTTACTGTGACTGCCTCTTAAATATGATACGTATCTTATGTCTAACGGAGATCATATTATTTTTGGATTTTAAATGATAATAATATTAGTTATGAATTTGAGATAGAATTGTACACTATCTAATAGTTAGGCATTTATAAGACATGCTAGTAACAAAATAATATTTTTTTGATAAGAAACATATATCTTATATTTATAATATATGTATATTATATAATATAATCAATTATATAATTATAATTCATAACAAGTATTTACATTTCTACAGAAAGTTTATGTTTAATTTGATTTAAATTGACTTTAACTTTTTGAAGTTCTTCATTGATATCTGCATTTTCGATTAATTCTTTTTCTTTCTATAAAACATTAAAAATCGTAAATACAAAACAAAAACACAAATATAAATTTTAAAATACTTACTTCAATTTGTGAAATTACAGATACTAACATAAGTTTAGCAGAAGAAAGATATCGTTTTTTTTGGTCACTGTTGTTTTCTACCAGGTTACTACAATCAACATAAGCTATGGAAAAAAGTACTTATTATTATAAATTATAATTCTATAAAATAACATTTTAATGGCTTTTGTTTTAAGTGGTTTGCAAAAATTATCGAAACAAATTATGTGTTTTCAGAATAAAAAAGGTTGAAAACTCAAAAATTATGATAAATTAATTTATGAGTATATACTACATATTTATTAAAATACTGAAACTTATTAGATCTAACATGTTTTTTTAACAAGGTAAACTTAGGTAAAGTATCGTATACAATTTTTAAAAAGATCTTGCTATAACCACTAAGTAAGAATAAAATTAGGAATTGATATATGTGTACAAATTCAATATTATATACCTTCAGCCAATTCTATTGACAACTCTATGACAGTTAAACAAGAGTTTTTTTCTTGTGCCCACTTATTGCCCTGTGTTGTAAAACGATGCGCACATTGTAAATGGTGCAAAACTTTATCAGCCGCTTCTTTGCTCAATGTTGGTACAGAAGCTTCAAGATGTCCATATAACTTCCAAATTTCTCCATCATTTTGTACCTAAGTATCATTGAATTTTAATGAATTTTAAAATTATAGAAAAATAAACTTCCAAACAAAATTAAATATACTTGAGATGTGAGTCTTCCAAAAAGTTGTAATAAACTTTTTTTATGCTCTACTGCAGGTCTATTGTTTTCATCTTTAACATTTTTTTTTACAGCTTGTACTAAAATGTTCAAAACTTCCAAATCAACATGTTTACTTCTTAAGTCCAATAATCTGTGATAGCATTTGATTGCCTGAAGTTAGAAGAATGTTAACTGTTACAATTGTTTTAATTTAGTTATAATTTAATCGATGATAATGAATTTCACCTCTTCAAAACACCCACAATCCACACTGACTACCATTAAATTATCCCAAACCATCCAATTCTCATAGTTACATTTGATAGCTTCTTTTAATGCGTAATACGCTCTTGATTTTTGACCACTTTTAATGTAGCATTTTGCTAGGTTGTTCCATGCTTCAAAACACTTTTTTAAAAAAAAAAAAAAAACAAAAAAATACTTACTCGTAATAAACTTAGGTCAAAGCAAAATATATCAAATATAATATATCTTATGTATTACAACAACCAAAAACCTGAGCAACAGAAACTTTGATTGCTGGTTTCCCCATGTGGAGTAAAATATAATATAACCACGCATAAGCACAGAGAAATATTAAACTTTAATAATTCTGCTGCTGCGATGTGGTATAATTTATAAAAACATAGAATTTTAAATTTTAAGGTGACTTAAACATTTTGATATAATTATAACAATACTTACATCACTCTCTAAGTCACAATATCTTCTATATGCTTCTGCAGCTTCTGACCATCTTTCTTCGACCATATATGCAAAACCAAGTCTAAACCATAGACTTTCTTGCAAAGAATTTATTTTGAGAGAATTTTTAAAGTGTTCAATACTTTCTTTATACTAAAAATGAAAAACATATATTGATATTAATGTCTAAATTAAACACTAGTAGATAACACGTATTGTCTTTATTCATATTCAATTGAATAAATATTAAATAGTTACATTCAATTCAGTTCAACTTTTAACTTTATACTTATGCTTATCAGATAAGTAGATTTAAAGATACAAGTAGACCTATTATGTAGATCAAAATTAGATATTACGGAATTTATAAAAATTAATATAAACAAAATACATGTTTAATAAAACTAAAGCTTACTTCTTTTCTTGCGTAATAATAAAATGCCCAATGTTTTTGTGCTCTACTACTTCGGCAACCGGAAATCTTCCACGCTTCTTCATAAAGTGATTTATTATCAGTAGCATCTCCAAGCAAACATAAAATTAAAATATGTTTAGCCATTGTAAGATTTGATGATTTTAGTTCATTTTCGAGAATTTCAGCAGCCTAGTATATATATTAAATTAATAATAAACTATCACTAATTGTAATCAATATATGAATTAATAAAAAAATAAATTCCAATAATATAAACATTTAAATTTACTTTATGCCTGTGGCCTTGGGTATTATAACAGGCAACACATTCTTCCCACATGCCTATAGCCAAAAACCAATCTAATGCACTTTGAATTGCACCAATTGATAACATTATATTTCCCAAATATGCTTTGAGTTGCCAAGAAGGTGAAACATAAGAACAATGAAACAGATACGACCTTTCTACATTAAGTGGACAAGTCATTTCTAAACTGGTCACTAAGCTCTGAAAAAAAAAATAATAGTAATAATAGTTAAATTAAACTATAATTTTAAGTAGGAAAATGTTTTACCTCTATTTGCTGCATGGCTCGTTCAACTGATCTTCGGCTATCCTTTTCAAGTAGGGAACGTTGAAGTAGAGCTGAAACATGTATACTCCACACAGATTTTTGAGAAACCAAACACTAAATATAGATACAAATTTAAAATTTCTGTTGTTTTTTTTCCAAACTAAGACATATAAATAAATATTGAAATAATTCAAAAAATAATTACCCTTATAAATGGCTGCAATTCTTCAAATTGAAGATCGTCCTTAGGTTTACTTTTCAACTCCAACATGCTAAAAAATGTAAATAAAATAAGTCATTAAAACAATTTAAGAAAATTTACGAGAGTAATGAACTTTACAGTGAATTTAAGATAGCTGCTTGTTGAAGGCTGTTTAATTTGGGGAATGCACCAGCACTTTCATTAGAAAACTTGATATCTGGCAAACGGTTTTCATCATCTAGTACACAATCCTATATCAAACATAAACACTTATATAATATTTTTATATTATATCAATTTAAATTATTTTTTAAGTCAAGTAACTTACATCGGGTAAATTATTACACTCATGTGTAATTAATAAATTTTCATTATTTTCTATATTATGTGAATTTACTTTTAAAGTTAATTGGGCAAGTTCTTTAACTTGAAATTTGGTTCTTTTTCCCATCGCACCTAAAAATATTTAATTTTCAAAACAAAATTAATTTATGATAAAATGTTAACTCACCAACAAGTGAATGCTCTAATCCTAAAAGTTGCATTGCTGTGTTCAAATAATTAGAGGCTTTTGTAATATTGCTATAGTGAGAAAGATAAATTTTACATTGTTCTAACCTATACAAAGCTTTTTCTTCATTGCTTTCCCAATTGAATTTCTCTATTTTTTCAAAAGCTTCTTCAAACATATTTTTGATATCATTTGACAATTCATTAAGTAATGATTGCAAGGTTGAGAGCATTCGTATTTGCCACCAAATGCGTGTCTAAATTATATATAAAAAATATAATCTAAAAACTAACTACATAGTGGTATTATTGATTATAACAATTATGGTTCTTACAGATATATTGACTTGCTCATTATTGAAAACTGCATATGAAAACACTAATAGTTCAGGATATAATACTTTTTTAGATACACAATCCAAATCACTGACTAGGTTTTCCACTACTTCAGTACTTGAGCCCCAACTCTTTAACTCCCTAAAAATAACAAAAAATAAATACATTTCATAAGTTTATTAGTTTAATATTATATTTTCATTTAATAATAACACAATTTATAACCTACTATATAGATTATAGTGATTGAACTAATTACTTACAATTTTAATAAAGGTCCTGTCCAATTGGCTTGTATGAATAACTGATAACAAGCTATGCCAATGGTAAAAATTGTATCACTTCTGAAATAAATGCAATGTTTAATTATAGTATATATATTTTTTAAAAATACAAACAAGAAGCTAAAATGTTCAAATGCATAATATATTCCTTAAGTATTAAAAAAAAAAATACACATTCTGATATAGTAAAAATTACTAATCAGAAATGTTTATATGACAATATATGTGCTTGGTTTTTCAAAGACAATAAATGATTAATATATTCTACCAGTTGATTGTGTATGACTTGAAAATCGGTCTCTAGTAATTTATTCAAATTTTAATTTTTATACATTTATTTTAATAGCTGTTTTGTACTCGCCAATAATTGAATGACACACCTTTTCGTTATTGTCTTAAGTAGATCTTCAGTAAAAAAAAATATTTTCTCAGTCGATCTTTACCTAAAAGGTCCATCCCACAATATAAAGGAAAAGCACTAAGCAGAACTATCAATTAAGCAACACAAATTTAAATGTGATAGAACTTGTACTACTAAAATTAGTTACTTACTCAAGTGGATTTAAGTCTAAGAAATCACTTATATGTTTCACAACATTTAAGTTGAAATTTGATTTGTTTAAGTGTTCAAATTCGTTATATAAGCGCAAAAACATATCATTTTGTAATACTTCAATATAGTTTCCTTTGAGAACATTTTTCTTTTCTCTTGATAAGGTGTCACCTGAAAATCGAATATGCTCAAAATAACAATTTTATATTACATTATAACGATAATACCTGAAATGATTATTTCATTATAAACATTTGTTTGAGTATTTCCAAAAATCAGACACTTGTCAGTGTCAACGGACGTATTTTTCATGGTGACAATTCAATTTGACGTTTAATCAAAGTATTGTACGAAACAAACGTAAAAAAATGACGATTATTCAGAACAATAGACGATGAAATTGAAAATTTCAAAACATTAAATTTAAAAAACATGCCCTGAAATATCAACAGATACAGTAATCGTACAGTATAAAATACTTAACCTCAAATTAAAAATTGTTATCACAGAATATCCCGGCCGCGACGTAAATATTGAAGTTCTATGATTGTATACTGACCACCAATATTCAAATTTATGGCAAATCGGCACGGGGATTACCTATACGGCTATACTAAAGTCAAAAACTCATAACCCTCTTAACTAGTAACTACGATTATGAATTCAAGTTACCGATCGTTTTTCAGTACTTGGTAGGTAGTTTAAATTTTAACGTAATCCGTTTACGCATTGATGTTCACATCAATTTTGTCGAGAGTATACTATGCGTTGCCGAGTCTCTCATATGACAATTTTCATGATGTATACGGTGATGATAGAGGGTATAAATATAGATATTAACAAAAAAATTAAATAGAAATGAGCTGATCGTCTGAAGTAAAAAATTAAGATCAATTACAACATTTATTTAAACAAAAATATTGTTAAATCTATTGTTACCATATTATATTTTATATTTCTTCACAAACTGCTTGAAAGTATACCGCACTACGGCGGAGTATACGCATACCCGTAAATTTTCAAAATAAAGTTGAGAGCATACGGCGTATATGTAGTCAGGGACGAATTTAGGGGGAGTAACGGTCCCGTGTTGCCCCTAGTGGCAAATTTTAAAACTGCGTTTACGTATATTATAATATATAACAATGTATGTAACATGGCTTATGTGTTGGAGGGGGCGGCTCAATTTTATTGCCCCAAGGAGGCAAAATTCTAAATACGGCTCTGTATGGATCCTATGATGGCAGGAGTCGTCAACCAGTCGAGTGCGATATTTCTAGGCATACAGGTCGATCGTTTTACAAATTAATTTTACCATTATTGGTGGATCGCGTGATAAATAATCAATAAATAATCGGATAATACGGATATTATTATTATGAAGAAACAATAAATTATTATTCTTGTGAGCTGGGACGACTTTTTTTCATGCTTATCAAAACAAACCTCTAAATTATCCTGGATGTTGATCACCAGGGACTTAAAATATCGAATGTAAATCACTTGTTTGAATAGGTTGGCGACCCTTCGAGGAACACTACTGCGTTATGTATCATACATGTATTTACGTAGTAATTATTGCCATCCAAAATCGGGATGATGTGTACCTAATTACCTACATTTTAAAATGTGTTTCTAATAATATAATTTATAGATTAACATCATCGTTATTCCTACAACTTACAAGGTTGTTATATTTGAATAAAAATTAAATTAGGTATAAACAATAATTGCATGTCTTTCTTTGTTAAATTCAAGCTTAAACATTTTTTCTAAAAACTAATATTGTACCTACCTACCTACTTATAGTTTCTTTACACTCTTGATCAAAACCTTTATTATGATATTATATAGTTAAAGTTAACCTGCTTGTTCTTGTATGATGGAGTCTGGCATACGTGAATCAATAATTAGGGAGTAGGAACACTAGGAACACGGATTTCTTTTCGTGGTGGCTTCAGATAGCATCAAAACGTTAAGTTTTTCTTGATATAATCGATAGTAAATGTCATGTTTTCTAAAATTTCTTAAAGCAATGTTAAGTTTATGACTTACCAGCCATTCGAAGAATCAACTTTTTGGAGTACCTATACATTTTCAATCGATTCAAATCACGAAACTATAAATTATAAATACTTGCAATGGCGTAGCATTTAGTTCAAAAGAAATGGTACACTAAAATATTAATTCACTTCGTAGCTTTTATGCAAATAGGTAAATAGTAATATAGTATATTTCCCAATAAGTAAACAGAACATTGTTATAAACATTTTATTTATTTTTACAAATGTATTTTCATACTTAGGTATTACATTTTTTTTCTTATAATTTAATTACAAGCATATACAATAAATAATAATTAATTATCTTTATCTATTTTAAATTTAAATTTTACATTAAACACTTAACTTAAAATTACTGCTAAAAGAATGATTCGAACTATTCTACATACTATTTGTACTCCTCGTACGGCGTACAACTAATAAGTGGATACATTTCAAACAAACCCATTATACTCACACTGAGTCACACTAGTATGTGAATTTAATGTTATATGTAGGTACAACCATGTATAAAACCGCAATGGGGCGTAACTAATTAACAATGATTCATGTTCTACTTTGGCGTCAACATTGCTATTAATAAGTCTTACGAATAAATAAATAAATAAATAAATTAATTAAAAGGATATGAAATAATATTAAACATAGTTGGCATACCTAATTATTTGACAGCCATTCTATAGTCGGAAGAAGACGTTTTATTGTTTACTAATATATTTCGGCTTCAAATGTTCAATTAATAGATTTAGATGTCCGTATAATAACTACGTATAAAATATATAGCTATAGGTATGAACAGGGGCGAGGGGCTTTGGGGCTAAATACTTTTAGTTGCGCATACGATTAATAATGATATTTATAATTAATGACTGCAATAATAAAGTCGATCTCAAAAATTAATATACACGCGTACGACGTACCTAATGTAGAAAGCAGGAGAATTAGATCAGATTTAAATATTAATATTTTTACGACAAAATGTAGTCTTATAGGTTACCTATACCGTACAGCGACTTTCATGCATAAGTAATAAATGTCGCACCTATTGGATTTCACCATATTATGACTGTACAGATAGTGGACGTCCGTATGTATATTATACTTTTACGATTTAAAAAATTAATATAATGGATTCAGTTGTCATTTTAAATAAGTATATGAAAAAAAACAAAAAAAACCTTGTGAAAAAAAATTATAAACATTTGCCGAACGGACTACGTCATAAACTCAAAATCGTGTATGTCTTCTTGCACGGCTATATGTCTGTAGATATCGACCATGGCACCGAGGACGTCTTTGGGTTCCGACCCTCCTTTGTTGGTACTCCCAGTTATGTAGTTGTACATCCCGGACAATAGACCGCCGAAAGCGGTTACCATGTCGGGTACGTTGAACGTGATCGGAAATATAGGTACGGTCTCTACCAGATCGCCGATCGCCGAGTAGAAAATCCGAGCCATCTCGGGAACGTTCGTCCTGTTGGGGTACATCGATATAGTATAATAATTTTATAATACTATACACATCGTGATTGGTACATTAAATAAGGTTGGAATTTTTTTTTTTTTTTTACCTATCGGCAAAAAACCTCGGAAAATGTGATGTTATACACCAAGTGCGGGTGGCAAAGTTTTTATCTGGATTTGTTTATAATTTGCATAATATAAAAGTACTTGGGGAGGATTTGCAGTTTAATAATGTCGATCCTTTTCGAGGATAACGCAATATTTTCAGATCAAAAAATAAATAAGATATTGTTTTATCTAGGTCTTATCTTTGATATTATTATATCTCACTGTAAAGGTGTGAATCTCTTAAATTTAGAATATTTCAGCAAAAAGTGTTAATACAAAAGCGCCGTCGCGCCGAGTTTAATTATAATTAATTTATGGATATCTTCAGCAAAATAATAATTGAATTACGTCATGAGATAGTAAAAAGGAAGCAAATGCAGTACATAAATAGGATAATAAAAAATATAGATGTTTATACAATATACGTTTTATCGAGAACGATAATATATTACCTATTCTTCATGAAAGTGTACCTACGCGTGTTGTTACATGTTGTGTACACTTTTTTGCTGTCAAGTTTATTTATAAACACTAGTGGTGGGCATATCCGGATTTAAAAAAATCCGGATTATTCGGATTTATCAAATCCGAATTTAGTGAATCCGGATTTGACAGGTTATCCGGAGTATCCGGATTATTCAATTCAATTTTGCTGTTCGATGTCTCATTTTTAAATTCTAATT